>PVHY01008797.1:0-59686 GCA_004024945.1 Uropsilus gracilis | reverse complement strand
CCTCCCTCCTCCCCTTCCCCTTTCCCCCTTCCCCTGTCTCCACCCTCCTTTCCCTCCCCTCTTTATCCCTCCTCCCTCTCCGCTCTCTCCTCCCCTTTCTTCTCACTCCTCCTCCTCCCCTCCCTCATTTCCTCCCTCCTTTCCTTATTTGCCTCCTTCAAGTTCTGAGCCAAAAGGAATCTGCTCCAGGGAAGGTGGAGGGAGAGAGAAGGTCACTGCTGACGTCAGGAACTTCTGGTAGGAGGTAAACACATTCTGACCTACATTTATCTATCTCCCCCTCCCTCCCCGGAGTCACCAGTAACTTTTTCTGGCATTCTTGAGAGCAGCTCTTACACTTTGGTAGGACCCCCTCCTTCCCAGAATGAATCCTTGGGCCTTTATACTCAGTTTTCCAGTAGAGCAGTACACCAACTTTGCACCTAGGGTGTCACAGGTGTGGAAGGGATAGCCCAGAGCCAGGACCCCTAAGGGCTGAGTGTGCTGACATCCTCCTACCCTACTCCGAGGCACATCTCACCAGAACAAAAGTGGGAGACTTCAGAACAGGAGTGGGGAGGTGGACTTGAGCCAAGCGCTGATTTCCCCTGTGCATACCAAGGAACCCCAACGGGAGAGTGGCTCATGTTAATTTCAGTCACAGACTTTTGGGGGAGTGACTCAGTGGTAGGTAGAGCCCCCTAGAAGGGGTAGAGGTTTTGCTGAACGGGGACCTTCTGAACTAGTGTCTCTAAGGGACAGAGGCCAGGACACTGTGTTTTTAACAGATTTCTGATATCTGGTTATTTTGATGCTCATTCAGATTTGAGAACCACTCTTAAGGTCTGCTCCAACCCGGAGAATCTGAACGAGCAAGTGTCTTCCATCCCTTGGATGGCCAGGGCAGATGGAAGAAGGCAGGGAATCAGTCAGCGAGGGAAGCTTCCCTCCAGAGATGGGAATTTTATTAACAAAAATAAATACATGCTGGGCACAGGGAAAGGAAGGGACCCGCTAGCTCCGCGGAAAGAGGCCCTGAGGCTGTCTTTCATCTACAAGCTGAGATGGGTAGGCCTCAGGGAGGCATCAGAACCTAGCTCCCCACCCAAGGGGGGCAGCAGTGCAAGAAGCGGCGTCTCACACTCGCCCAGCAGCACGTCCCTGCGGAACCCCGCACCTCGGTCCAAAACCTTGGCCCTCAGGCTGCGGCCGGCCAGGTCTGGCGGACCGAGCCCGTCAAAGAAAAAGTCCTCGTTGAAGATGGGGTTGGCGCTGCGTTTGACCACGCGGCTCCGCTGGCCCCGCGGCCGGACGCGCGGCCGCAGCCTCAGCACCACGCAGCAGCCGCCGCCGCCGCGACCCGGGCCGGCCCGCGCCCGGGGCAGGTCCTCGGCGCTCACCAGGCGCAGCCGCAGCCGCCCAGGCCCGGCTTGGTACTCGGCGGAGAGCCGCAGCTGGCCGCCGTCGGGCGCGAGGCGCAGCACGCTCTCCTTGGTGGGCCGCAGCTGGCAGCACAGGAAGTCGAGGTGGAAGAGCGGCGGCGTGGGCGGCCCCGCGCGGCGCGGCGCGTAAGGGCTGGTGTCGGCGGAGCTGGCCTCCTCCGGGGACAGCGAGTGCGGCCTGCGCCGGGCCGGCCCCGGCCGCGGAGAGCCGAAGGGCGACGAGTCGGGCGATGAGGCCGTGTCGCTGTCGGGGGCCCGGCAGAGGCGCAGGTCCGGGGAGGAGAGGTGCAGTCGGCCCGGCGCTGGGGAAAGCCCCCCAGCGGGGGCGGGCGTGGGCGAGAGGAACAGGGACTCGCGCCGCCTGGTGTGCGGGCTCTCGGGCAGGAAGGCCCAGCCTTTGCGGCCCGCCAGGTGCGGCAGCGAGCAGAACCCGGGGAGGCCGCGCCCACCCGCCTCTCGCCCGAGGGGCGGCTCGGCGCCGCCAGGGTCTGGGAGCCGCGGCGGGATGAAGAACTGCGGGATGCGATCCGGGGTGAGGACGTTGGGGCAGTTGCGTGCGGGAGAGCCCGGGTCTCGGCGCTTAGGAAACAGGCTGGAGGGGCCCCGCCGGGCCCCGGGATCCGCGGTTCCCACCCTGTAGCCAGCTTTCTCCAAGAGCCACATGCGGTGGGATGTGGGGGTGATGAAAACTCAAATTCCTCAAGGCCAAGAGGGTTCAAATCCAGCGTCTCAAATGGATGCCTGCTGGGGCTGGACTGCGGGAAGAGATAAAAGTAAAGAGGTGGGTGGTGCTGAAAACACTCGTGTGATTCCCCCCCCCCCCCCAGCGTCCTTCTCAACCGGACCCCTGGACCCAGGGGCCCTTCTGTGAGCAAGACAAAGAGGGTCTGGGGGAGAATGGAGGGAGGGAGCTCAGGGCTAGTTTTCAGGTGCAAACCTCCAACACTCGAGTACACAGACTCTCCACTAGGTTCTAAAAACGTCCACCCACCTTAATTAAAACCTAACACACACACTAGAATCCCAGGCTCCTATTAAGAGCACAAAGTGACATGCCCCTGTATCACAACATCTCTAGTCACAAAATGGATTCAGACCCAGATTCCCTGATCTGATATAACCCCTGCCCCCGAGTGACACCGTGGCCCTGGGTGGGCTCACTCCCTTCTCTCTTGCTCATTTTGAAGATTGGGCCTCCCCTCCAAGGTCTGAATGGTGCCTCCAGGTACTGCCCCAGGCTGCCAGGGTTGCCCATCTGCCTTGGCCCAAGCCCCAAGTGCCTCCAGATAGAGCCATCCTTTGACCCTAGCCACACATGCCTCTTCTTGCTCCCCCCTGGCCTCCCAGAGTCACAAACAGGCTCTCAGCACTCCAAGCTGTTACCCTGCGGGCACTCAGGATGAGTCCTAAGAGATGTACCTCTGGGGGGGAGGGGGGGAATGCAGGATCCCACCTGCCCTAAGCCCTGACCATCCAGCTCCCCTCCTCCCAGCCCTACCGCATTCCAAGTCTTCAAGGCAGAGCCACCCCTCCTGCTCTGCACTCTTTATCTTCCTAGGAAACGGCAGGCGGAGCACAAAGGCTGCATTGACTCTTCACCACCTCCAGCGGACTCTGGAAGGCTCCACCGTTTCGCCCACTGTTCCCCGGTGCTGCACCTCCGAATGGCCTTCCTGGGAGTCCTTGCTGGGGGTAGGCTCTGTTGGGTGCTCAGAGCTCGGGCCTCACCTGTGGGCCGCCGCTGAATTCTGGCCCCTGGCCCGGAGGTGCTCAAATTCCGGAGGGGAGCAGCTTCCTCTCCAGCGTGCTCCCCCAGCCCCCGTCTTTCTGGGAGGAGCTGGCAGGGCCCTCCTGCCTACGTCTGACCTCTGTTCCTGGATAAACACAGCTCTGTCTCTGTGGCCATCCGCCTGGTCTCTTAATTCCTTCCTCCAGTGTGAGCCAGTTTTCTAGCAGCAAGCCAGCCTCCTCTGCTGGGCCAGGGCTGCTGAGGAGTTGATGTAGGAAAGGTCTGGTAGATCTGGGCTGTGCCCTTAATGTCTTTGGGATTTATCTTTTCCAGCTAGAACACAGAGAATCAACCCAAGGCTCTCTTTCAGAGTTGGGATTAGGAGTAAATGAGATAATAGTTGGAATTTAAAGTCATGAGATTTGATGAAGTGTAGAAAAGAGAAAGATCCAAAGTTCTGGGTGTCCCTACATTCAGAGGAGAGACATGGTGAGCCAGCTGTGGCAGATGCTGTGGTGAGGTTGGTAGATAGGACTGAGAATTAAACGTTGCACTCAGTAATGCAGAGTCAGGTTTGGTGGAGTAACTGGGCTCGAGAAAGTATAGGAAAAAGAGACAGAGAGAGCAACAACCCCTCCCTTGATGATTGCTGAAAGAGTAAGGAGAAGTGGGGCTGTGGTTAGAGGAGGAAGTAGAATCGAGAGATGTATGTATGGTGATTGTATGTTTATGGAAAGATTCAGTGAGAGGGAGGATTGACAATATTCCTAAGCAGACAGGAAGAAAGTTGTTGTGTGTGAGAAAGTGAGAGGGAGGATTGACAATATTCCTAAGCAGACAGGAAGAAAGTTGTTGTGTGTGAGAAACAGGTGTAGGCTTGTCCTTTGACTGCTATGTGGGCAGTTCATCCAGTTACAGAGAGAAAGAGTAAGTGGGTAGAGGTGGTGGAGGGTGGAAGGTTTGGTGGTAGGCGAGTGCTTCTGATTTCCCGGTGAGACAGGGAGCAAGAACATCAGTTGGGAGTGGTAAGGAGGAGGTGGTGCTAAGAATTTGAGTAGAGGGCACCAGGAGGGGACGAGTAGGAAAGTAAATGTTCTAGGTATCTGCAAGCTGATGGCTGCACAGCTTAATGGGTCCACTTGAGGATAGTGCTCATGACTTTTAAGTGAGACTGGGTAACACTTGTGGATGTTTTCTCTAGCTGTGTACAGCTGTGCAGAGTGTGGAGGGTTATGGACAGTGATTTGAATTTAGAGAAGTCGTGCACAATCTCTGGCAGTTTGCTTTCCTCCTTCCATGTCCTTTTTTCATGGACACCAAATTAAGGTGCCTGCCTGAGCTGTATAGCAGTGGGACTGAAAACTGGCCACAGGTAATCCTCAGCCCACTGGCTTTATCACTCAGTATCTGCTCAGGAAAACAGCACTGCTAGGTGGTTCAGTGGAGAGAGTGTAACATAAGAAACCTGTTACTGGCCGGGCATGGTGGTACATGCCTGTAAGCATCAGCCTGGGAAGCCGCGGCCGGGGCCATGGGTCGCGGTTCGAGTTCTGCTGGGGGCACCGAGTTCCAAAAAAAAATAGCTGAGCATGGTGGTGTGTGCCTGTAATCCCAGCTACCTGGGAAGCTGAGGCTGGGGATTGTTTGAGTCTGGTACCCTGGACAACGTGAGCCTGCGGTTTCACAGGCAAAAATTAGTGAGACCTAGTCTCCAAAAAAAAAGGCCGGGCATGGTGGCGCATGCCTGTAGGTGGCAGTCTAGGAAGCCGCAGCTGGGGCCAGGGATCTATCTTGGTTTGAGTCCAGTTGGGGGCACGTAGCAAGACTTAGTCCCCAAAAAAATAGCTGGGTGTGGTGGTGCACACCTGTAATCCCAGCTACCTGGAAAGCTGAGGCTGGGGATTGCTTGGATCTGTGGTACCCTGGGCAACATGAGCCTGCGGTTCTATGGGCAGAAATAGCAAGACCTAGTCTAAAAAAAAACAAACAAACCTGTTACAGAGGTGTTAGAAGAGCTAAAAAGACAAATAAGGACTGTCTAGCTCTGTGGCCTCAGTTCCAGAAAGGCTTTGGGAACCTCTTTTTCAAGAACCAATGTGAGTTACCTATGTCTCTGCCTTGGCACCAGTTCTCCTTGCTGTTGCCTCATTCATTCTGGTTTCTCCTGGCACTTGACTGAAGAACACACCCTCTGCTTTATGCAAAATAAGTGGCCAGATTTCCCCAGTGACTGTTGGGTGCCACCCCATCTGTTTCTACATAGCAGCATTCCAGTACACATGGGAATGCCAGTGTACATGTGGAGGCAGCAATGCCCCCATCTCCTGCTCCCCCTTGTTTCTACCTAGAAAACTACTACTTGGCTTTCCAGGAGAGGAGAGACATCTGTCACAGCCCTTGATGCCAGGGATGTGTTCCAGCAGCTAATGATCTTTTTCCCTTACCAAGATCCCTGCCCGCCCACCTGACCTTGCTCAGTGAGGGTAGACATGCCTGACCTGACTAGGGGGCGGGGGGTGGGGGTGGGGTAGGTGGGGGCTGGCCTGAGAGTAGTGGATTTCCAGGCAATGCCTCTTTCTCTTAGAAACTGGCTCCAGCAGAGGAGGACCGGAATGCCGTGAACCTACTTTAATATGGAAACTCAAGTACAGCTATTTTTCCTTTCTGTTCTTGATTGCAGAGGAAGGGGGGAATATATTTCCCCTTTTTCTTGGGGTTATTTAAATGAAGATTAAGCCCTTGACCTTGAATAAAGGCTAATCTGGTTTTTGGTATATACAGTGATTTTGACTCTGGGTTTAGTAGCGAACTTGTAGGGCCACTGTGAGAGCACAAAGGGAGAAGGACTTCAGGGGTGTCGGTGGAGGCTTGACTACAACAGGAGACTTGGCCATGACTTTCAGCATGGCTTTAGCTTTGGGAGGGCACTGGCTCAAGGATTAAATCCATGTTCACCCATCATTTGCCCAGTCCTCAAAACTGGTGGCTCAGGAAGCATACAGTGTAGTCCCCGGAAAAAGAACTGATCTGCTGACTACCCACTGCTGTGCAACCGTGCACTCCTTGCCACTTCTCTCTGAGCCTCTGGGTCCTTGACCCCAGATCCTGGAATCTCATTTCTTCACTTGCCAGGATAGAGGTTTGGGATAGATTCCCCTTCTGCTGGGCCTTCCTTCAAGATGAGGTGGGCAGCTAGCTGCTCCCCACATCCATTTCCCTTTTGTTTATAATATAAATTGAGGCCCTATTTTCCTATTCCCTTGCTGTTTGGGGACCTTGTGACTGCACAGGTGCTGGTTGGTGGAAATACTTTGTGCCGTGGCACAAACACCTCCCTTATGGTCCTGCTTTTCTTTGGATCCTAGATGCCAACATCTTAATGAGTTGGAAGTCCTGTGTTGAAGATGGCAGAGCTCCTGTCAACCAGATTCCTGAATGATGGTTACATACCAACAGCTGGACTTTATGAGAGTGAGGACATTCTCCATAAGGAGTGGGCTAAGCATGAAGATGTGAAGGTGTCTGCCGTAGTAGTTGAATGTTTCAGAACCCTAATAGTAAAACGCAAATAATCTGTCTCTTAGAGCTTTCATATTTGGTATAAAATGTTCCTCTCTTCCTTCACCTCTTGAATACCCCCTCCAGTTACTGGCTTTGATGGAGTTTTGTTCCTGTGGAAGCTGCTCAGTGTCCATGCCTTTCCTTGGCAGGCTTCTCTTAGGGGGGATAGGGGGGTGTGGGGTGGGGGCTTTAGCCTCCTCTAGTCTGTTTCTCCCTCCTGTCATACCTTTCCTCCTTAGAAATATCCACTAGCCCTGTTGTTTCCTCCTTCACCACAGTTCTCACCTGCCATTGGTCCCAAGTCTTCTCACACATCCCCCTCCCCCCCAGGTTGCTGCCATACCAGATGCCATCTTCCTCCAGCAGCCAGGCCTTCAGCATGTCTTGACCCACTTGTAGGTAAGCCAAATCACTGATTTCCTGGTTCCCACATGACATCCTCATCATCAACTTCCCTTCCTCCAGGCCTCTCTCTTTGCCCCCGGCCTTGCCTATTATATCATTGAGAAGGCTTCAGCCCTCTGGCTTGAATCACCTCACTTCCCTGTCCTGTTCTGCAGTGCCCACCTGACTTCTTTCTTTTGGTCTTGGAGTCAAGCTAACATTCTCCTGCTCTCATCTCCACTGTGCTCCTGACCCATGTCTAAGGCCACATAGCTGTCCTGTTGGGTGACAGCCTTTCTCTGTCCTACAGTTTCAATTTTCTTTTTCAGGCCCCTTCCAAAGCAGTTTCTAGAGATGCAAATCTTATCTTCTCAATAGCAACAACTTTCTTAGAATCACTTAGTTTCACCTTGTCATTCATTGCCATTCAGTTTCCCATCATCTGGGTTTTGCTCCTGGTAGGGGAACTACCACCTTCTGATTGCCAGATCCAAAAAGGCCGCTTTTTAGTTCTCATCCTCCTCCTCTTTCTCAGTACTTGGTATGGCTGACCTTACCATCTTATAGTCATTCATCCCTTTAAAGGATCTGGCTCTTGTGGACCATATTTGAGCCTGTGCTGTGAAGGAAGTTTCTCTCTTAGAACCCTTTCCCTGGGCAGGGCATGGTGTTGCATGCCTTTAAGCGGCAGTCTAGGAATCTGGCTGGAACTGGGTATCACGGTTCAAGTCTCACTTGGGGCAACATAGCGAGACCTAGTTCTAAAAAAATACCTGGCCATGGTGGCACGCACCTGTAATCCCAGCTACCTGGGAAACTGAGGCTGGGGATTGCTTGAGTTCATGGTACCCCGGGCAACGTGAAGCAAAATAGGGAGACCTAGTCTCAAAAAAACAAACAAAAAAAATATCCCTTTCCCTGTCCCTGTTCTCTCCCCTTCCTCCACTTTCACTCCTTTTCTCCCCACCTCCTTTCACTCTACATAACATACATTTATGAGTTTCATGTTAGTTTTCTTTTTTTGAGAGTAGGTCGATCCCGCAGACTCAAGTGATACCTATCCTCAGCCTCCCAGTGCTTGGATTACAGGTGCCCGCCACCATGTCTAACTGCTTTTTAGAGACCAGGTTTTGCTATGTTGCCTGGGGAAGTCTTGAACCTGTGAACTCAAGTGATCCCTGGTCTCTTGCCTCCCAGTGCTTGGATTACAGGCACACGCCACCACACCTGACCCCATGTTTTATATTGATGACTTGGAAATCAGGTCAGTAGTTCATCAACCCTGAGCTCCAAATCATAGTATCTAATTCCTGCCAGGGCTCACATATGTTAGAAGGTTTATGGGCATTTCAGTCTTACTGCCTATGAAACTCAGTTCTGGCTCACTCTCCAAACTTGCTCCTTTCTATTTCCAGTGATGCCACCCAAGCCTCTAAAGCCATAAACTCGCACTCATCCTTGATAGTCCCCCTTCCTAGATCACTACAGACACTTAAAGTCTTGCACTTCTTTTTCTAACATTACCCATTTCTTTCACCTTCCTGGATCTGGCCTGTGTCAGCCCTTACCCTCTCCTGTGGGTGCCCCAACTTCAGGCTTGCTGACTCCTTACAGCCACTGATCATTTTTCTAAAAAGCAAAACTTGATGTCCACTTCCCCCTTTCCCGCCAGCACAAACCCCTTTCAGACTCCCTGTTGCCTCCAAGACAGAGTTGGAGCTTTGAGCCTCTGCCTCTGCTCCTGGCACAGTGTGCAGCTTTCTTCGCTGTGTCACTGGTGCTTGCTGCCTCACCCTTGCCTGGCAGCCACAGGCACTTCTTCCATCTCTTCCTTTGTGCTAAATGAGAAGGGGGATGTGGAGCTGATTGTGGGGGTACGTACTTGTCTAAGCACTGGGAGGCAAGAGGCTTGGAATTGCTTGAGTTTGCAGGTTTGAGACTACCCCAGGCAGCATAGTGAGACCTGGTCTCGGAAAAAAAAAGTAGCTGGGTGCCATGGTGGGCACCTGTAATCCCAGCTATCTGGGAGGCTGAGGGTGGGGATCGCCCGAGTCTGAGTCTGCAGTACCCCAGGCAACAGTGAGACCTAGTCTCAAAATGAAAGCAAAAACAAAACAAAAAAACAACAGTTATTGCTGAGAAGGGGGATGTGGGAGTTCGATTTCCAACTACTGAAGGGTCTTGGAGGGAGCATACTTTATTTACTCAGTGTTCATTCCCTCACCACTCACTTTGTGAGCACCCAACCCTTGCTCTGTGGTGGGTCTCAGCACCTGCTCTCCTGAAGGTCTAGTGAATGTCACTGGGATGACTCTGAATCCTCTTCCAGCTGCAGTTGAAGGAAAACACCTGTAGGAGAAGACCAGTCAAGTAAGTGGCAGGAGCTGGGCACACTGAGCATTTGTTCTAGCACTCAGTTACCTGGTCCTGCCCCCAATGGAAACTGAGAAGTCCTACCTAGAACAAGTCCCAGCTGGCTTCTCCCACCCTTCACCTGTGTCTACAGCAGCACTGGGTCCCACTCTGAAAAAACTGGACCCTGACTTGGGACTGGGTCCTTCATGTTCTTCCTGCTGTTCTTCCTGCCTTCCATTTGTCCTGGGGGTGGATGGTGAAAGGAGAAGGCCTGGGGTTCAGACTGAGAACCTCTTACCTGAGCATTTGGCATAAACAGTCTGCTGGTCCCTGCTCCGGGCGATGCAGGATATGTGAATCTTCTGGTCCTCAATCTTCTCCACGTCCACATTCAGTACAGCCAGAGAGTTCAGGGGGATCAGGCTGGGAGAAGAGGCAGCTTTACTTACACCTCACGTGAAGCCCTAGCCTCCATTTCTCCCTTTCTTCTTTTCCGCCCACCCTGCCTCAAGGACTTAAGTGGCTCTGGCCTCAAGTGACCAGGGACCAGAGAGGCAGCTGGTGGAAGGATGGTGACTGACAGAGCTCCCACACTCCAGCTGTCAAGGCTGGTTATCCCCTCGGTGATGAAAAGGACTTTGGCCAATGCCCCAAGGACACAAACTTACTTTTTGAACCTGATGTTGAGGCTTATTGTGAACAGTCCCTCTCCAGCCAGGAAGGCAGTTTTAGAAAATGTCTCATCCATCAGGGCTACCAGGGATCCTCCATGGGCAAACCTGGAGTGGAGAACAAACCCAGAACTAGAACCCCAGACTGCCATTCTCTGTCCACCTCCCTAAGTGCCTCTCTATAGAGCTCTTCAGCCTTGGCAACTGAACAAGAAAAAAACCAGAGCTTCTCCCCATTTGATCAAGCCAGTCAAAATCAACGAAGTTTTTCTCTCTGTGTTAGTGACCACCCATTCAGTGACTTTATTTCAGCAGGAAATCAGTTCTTTTCTGACAGTCAATGAAAGAACATTTTTCTGACACAGTTGTTGGCATTGCCTGCTAGCTGGCAGTTGCACAATCTGGGAAGGTGCTCGCCCATGAAGGATAGGATAATCCCAACAGTTCTGATTTAGTCTCAGAGGGGGCCTCCCACCTAAGTCCTGTGCCAAGCCTACATGGGGCCTCCCACCTAAGTCCTGCGCCAAGCCTACATTTTCAAGATGGTCAGTATGAAACATAACTTCTAGCCCAGAAAGTGCCAGCAAGGAGGGTGCGCAACAGCAGACTCTAAACATTTGCTTTCTGTAAAGTGTGTATCAGTCTTTTTTTTTTTTTTTTGAGACTAGGTCTCGCTACTTTTGCCCATAGAACCACAGGCTCACGTTGCCTGGGATACCATGGACTCAAGAGATCTACAGCCTCAGCTTCCCAGGTAGCTGTGATTACAGGTGCGCGCCACCACGCCTAGCTATTTTTTGGAACGAGGTCTTGCTGTGTTGCCCTGAGCGGGACTTGAACCACGATCCCTAGTCCCAGCTGCTTCATAGGCTGAAGCTTACAGGCATGAGCTACCGTGCCCAGCCATGTGTACAATTCTTATTCTCACTGTGTATATCATCATCCTTGGCAAAGCCACTTCATTAGTTCATCGTTGGTTAACCTGGGAACATAGAAAGGCCCTCAGTTTAGAGTGTAGCTAACACAAGACATTTTGAGGTGCTGATTTTCTGGCCCGGTTCTCCATGGGCCAGGACAGCTGTCTCCACCCTTTTGCTATCGGTCACCCTCCTGCATTGCTCCAACAGGCTCCCCCTCTTCTTGGTGCAAGGGCAGGGCATGGAAACACACTCACCTGCTCCCACTCCTTGTCCCATTAACTTCCTGTTTGATCTTGAACAAGTTGCTAGACTGTTCTGAGTCCTAGTTTTTCCACTATGAGTTATGAATAAAGATGATTCCTGTCTTGTTAGATGAGGTGATGTTTATGAAAAAATCTCATGCAAGCTTCCAGTCACTTCTCTCCCCACATCTCCCAGTTGGTTGAGGAGAGAGGGAAAATGGGATGTGTCAAAGAATCCTAAACCTGACCTTTCCTCCTTGTCTTCACTGAATGGGCAGGGGACCTATGGGAAAGTACTTAGACACTTCAGGAGGGCTCTTGGCTAATCAGCAGCCTGCTTTCTACTCAGGGACTGGGGAGGTACTCATCTCTTCACTCAATGCTTTCAATTGTCAGTGGCTTCAACCTCCATCAGCCTCCACCTCTACCTCTCCCCTAATCCCTCCAGTATCCTGAATAAAAGGCAGCTGTACTTCACCCCCATCCCTTTCTTTTGGGGTCCTCTTCAGAAGGGGGAGATTCACAGCCTGGGTAGACTTCTGATCTTGTCCCCCTATGTCTACATGCATTAGAGTGGGGCTCAGTGTCCCTGAGGAGACTCCTTTGAGAGAGACAAGGTGACTAACCAAGGGCTGCAGTCTAGATCCACAGCCAGTGGAGGCACTGACATAAAGCACTCTGAGCTTGGCTTCAGCATGATTGAGTCCCTCTCAGGCCTTGGAGCCCTAGCTAGAGTCTTGCAGATGCCTCCCTTTGTCTCTTGCACCATCAGTGCTGTCCGTCATCAGTGACTGTCTAAAACAGGAACAGGGATAGAGAGGAAGGTAGGCTGGCCTAGTGACCCAAGGAAGGAAACCCAAGCCAGCCTGATTTCCCTTGTGGACATATATTGTCCAGTGTCCTTCCTGGGTCAGCTCCCAGGAGGAGCTAGAGACAGCAAAGTGTAGTGGAGAGAAAAATGGGCCTGAACTCTGGCAGAGCAGGCCTAGAAGTCTCGCTCCCAACACATCCTTCTCAGGGTGGACTCTAAGGTCCCTGGCCACTGGAAAATTCCTGGACACCCATTGGAGACTATCTCCCTTATCTGTACAATGGGGACTCGATGACCCCAGATATGATCCCAGACCTAACATCCTGAGTTGAGGGCCTAATTCCTCAGAGAGAGAAACCAGCCCAGGGAGTCAGGTGTGCCCAACTTGCTGTCAAGGCTAGAACCAGCCCAGGACACCTCTTGCCCCCGTCCTGCCTGTAGCCTTACCCTGGAGCCCCTTCCAGATAGGGGCCTGGCTGGAATAGACAGACAGATTTCTTCATGGATGGGTGGAAAAAGATGACATACTCGTAGCCTTGTCCTTCTGCCTCAATGCACCTGGTGAAGAGGCGCCAGTCTTTATGGTCTGGGGAGAGATGGGTAGGGAGGCAGTTGGAGAAGTGAGTAGAGAAGGCTGGGGTCTGATTTGACATGGAACCCTATTTAGCACCCAGGCATAAAGATACAGCTGATCCCCAAATAGCCCTCAGGTCTGGAAGGAGAAATACTGTGGAAGTTTCCTGTCTGAGTGGGGAGGCAGAGTGACAGCCAGGTCATGACTTGGACGAACCTTAAACATTGACAGTTCAAAATTGAACTCTTGTCATTCATGTATAATTTAAGTACCAGCACTATAGTCTAGAAACTTCACTAAAGTGTCCAACCTTTCCCTGAACAAGTAGTTGCTTTCTTCTTGGATGGATGCCAAATTCTTTACAAAAGTTATTATCGGGGCCTTTGCTTTGTAATGCAGACCTGGGGGTAGACTGCTGGCTTATCACTGGGCAGGAAAACCACATGCACAGATGAGATCAGATAACCTCGTCACACACGCACACACATGCACACACACAGATGAAGATGAGGGTGGAAAGCATGGTCAATTTCATCTGGCAGGTGTTTCAGGAATGCCGCTCTGAGCTGGCTGAGCAGGAGTGGTGTGCTGAGGCTTGCTTGAGCAAGGGGTTTGATGCCCTTTATGGGGTGGGAGGAGGACATGGGATACAGCTTGGAGGTAAAGGGGAAAGAAAAGGCAGGGTGTGTCTCTCCAGGGTTGGGATAGTTGCTCTTGGTGGAGAGTATGTCCTCTCTCTAGATGAGGGCAGAAAGAACTGTCTGAGACCTGGATGGAACTCATGCATTTTTTCTTCCTGAGTCATTGAAGGCAGGGAAAGGGTCTGACTGGACCCCCTCCCCCACCCCCAAGAGGTCCTGTGTGTATATGTCCCCGTGGGCTACTCAGGTCAGGATTACCTGATTTCACTGCCAGCCCCCATGGAAGCTTGAGTCCTTGAATGTGGTCCCTGTTGGACTTGTAGGAGGGCAGCTTGACCCAGCCGTTGGTCTTGGTTTTCTCCAGAAGTTCTTGGTACATGCTCAGCATGTCTGGACCCCAGCTGGCATTGGGAAGTGCATAATCCTTTAAACCTGTCTTTTCTGGACAGAATCTTGAGACCTGGGCAGGAAAAATCAGGGAGACTAGATAGTTTACTGAGGTGGGGGTAGGCTGTGGAACCTCTAGCTAGTATGCTCTGAGAGTCTTGGGCTCCCCAGTCCCTCCTGCCAGAGTCAGCTTGAGGGAAATGCCATCTTCCCTGTGGAGGTTGGTGATCCTTCTGGATGACTGGGGATGCTAAAGCGTGAAGGGAGAGAGGAAAGGAATTGGGATTGATTATTGGTGGCATGTTATCCTTTTTTGGAAGCTGGGAGCAGTCTTGGAGGCCATGGACTATACAGTGGAAGCCCCATTGTACAGGTGGGGAAACTGAGGAAATATGGCTAAGACTGCTAGCTTGTGAGTGTGAAAGCAGATGGTCAGACTAGAGTCCCGACTGAGACATTATTTTCCCCAGGGGTGTGACCTGGTGAGGATAATTGTGACCATCTTCATCTCAGGGGTTACTCCAGCTCTGTCCAAACTGTTGGGATGCTCCTTTGAACTATGTTTTGGGTGCCCATAGATGTGTGGGACCATCTGTAGGATAAGAATGGTTCATGACATTCTGTGGCACCAAGAGCTCATGCACCAATCACAGTAGTGGGTAACAAGTGAGCAACCTGCTAAGACCACACATGGGGTCCACTTCTGGGGGTACCACACAACTCAGCTACAACCTGAGTTACTTAGGAGGGAAGGGTGTACCAACCTGAGTTACTTAGGAGGGAAGGGTGACCATGGGATGAACAAGAATCAGACCAGGACAAAAGTATGCTGGCATTCTTAGTTTGGAATTTGGGCTTCTTGGTTTCCCAAGAGCACCTTCCTTTTGCAAAATCAAGGTCTCCAACTTACTGTACCAGTTAGCATCTGGGAAGAGAAGTTTTGGGGCACCCCTAGTCCTAGGTGCCCGGGAAGAGGGCTGCTCATCTGATTGAGCTGGGAACTCACCAGGACATCCGTGGAGGTTGCAAAGGCTGAGGCAGTGTCGAGTCTGAGCGGGATATGTGGGGCTCCGAGGAGGGCTCTGTGGTGGCCAAGTCTTACTGCCGCCTGGAAGACTCTCTTCATCATGGTGGTCAGGTGGGCAAGCTGTGGGTCCGCTTTGGAGAACCGGCTCTTCAGTAGATGCAGCTACCTCCTTTGTGCCACCGCCTTCCTTTAGCAGCAAGCTTCCATGGTGAGAGGATGATTTGACGAGGCTGTGCTGCTTTGACACAATACCTCTGATGCTGCTCTAGGCTTTTCTGTGCTGGTCCCACCTCCACCCAGCGTGTGGGGCGGGGCAGATGTTGCCTGGACATGAATGCAGCAGAACTGGCCTACATTCAGAAAAAAACTTTTTAAAGGAGAAAAAAAAATTGCATGAAGAAATAATACAGAGTACATGAAACTTTAGAGATTGGCTCTGAACTGGGGGATACCCCCAAACATTCCCAGAAAGATAAGGGTGATCTGTTTCTTGATTGAATGGTATGGGTGTGTGTCTGTATATGTTGCTGTGTGGGATGAGGTTTGCAGCAAGAAAGCTCCCAAAAGCTCTGATATGATGCCAGTACTCAGAAAACAGACCTGCACAACCCTAAGCCACTCCTCATATTCCAGGCAAAGGTCAACACAGGCGACCTCTCCCTCTTGGATGGGCTGGGGGAGAAAGGAAGGTAGGAAAGAAGGAAATCACTTGAGAGGAGCAGCCTAGAAAAGGAACTCTGTTTTGGGAACCCCAGAGAGGGGATGATGACAGGCCTGGGAGGGAAGTGGGGGGCAGGCAGTTTGGGGGGGCCTTAGGTTTTTTGTGTGTGTGTGTGTGTTTTTTTACTAGCAAACCTGGAAAAGGGACAGCTTTGGATGAGGGAGTGGAGGGAGTTCTCAGTCAACATCTGCAAGGTCACAGACTTTTTTTGATGGTGATGGCGATGTTTCTTCCATTAAATTAAAATAGTAAAATAGTTTTACACTAAAAGTCCTATTTTTTAAAAAAGGTTTAAGAATTGATATCATAGTTTATTAATTTTTAAATTTATTTTGTTTTTAGAGGCTAGGTCTCGCTATGTTGCCCGGGGTAGTCCGGGACCCGTGGACTCAAGTTATCCTTGGCTTCAGCCTCCCAGGTAACTGGTATTACAGGCGTGCGCCACCATGCCTGGCCTAAAATTCAATTTCTTAGTTCATTAGAATAAAACATGTTTTGAAAAGCAAAGGTGGGGTGATGATGACATTTTGACAGATTCTGAAATATTAAATTGATTTAATATGGGAATTTGAAGGTTTTGTTCCACCTTCTATACTTGACTGCCCCAGGAAAGTAGGATATAAGTGTTTTCCTTACCTTTTGTGAAGACTGAATGAAAATTGGACTGGGGAAACAGGTTTTTTTTTGAGACTGGGTCTCGCTGTTTCTGCCCCAAGCGAGACTTGAACCGTGATCCCTAGCCCCAGATGCTTCATAGGCTGAAGCTTACAGGCACGAGCCACCGTGCCCGGCTAGTTTTTTTTTTTTTTTTAATTTAGGTCATAGGTCTAGAAAGATATTTGAAATAATTGCCAACATTTGGAAACAGGGAGTTTCATATGAAACTGAAGATGAAACATCTCCAGATGGATGGGCAGAGCTGGGAACATGGTCTCTTCAACTCATGGTCAGCAGCCAGTGGCTGGGGCAGGTAACCTGGCTGCTCTGACTTGCCTCCCCTGGTGCCAGGCATTCCTTCATGGCCTCTATCAGCTCCTGTGTATCATTCTGGACTTGAAAGATGGTAGTAGAGGGGAGAAAAGAAGAATCTTAGGGTAAATGGATAAAAGCAGAATCTGAGGAAAAGGGAGTAGGAAGGTGATGGGAGGTGCCTGAAGGCTGGAGCTGATCCCAGCAAGCTTGCCCTGGGAGGCCACAAGAAGAGTTGGGAGTTCTCCTCCCAAGAAGAGTCAGTAACTGAATTCAGGAAAGGAAATCCTCACTTCAGTGTCTAGGAGCCATGTGGGAGCTGGCTATCCCTCCACACGACTTGGAGATTGCTCATTCCACTGGGATGTTCATTTCCTGTTGCCTTCTGTGAAATAATAGGAAAAATACCCACAGGTTTTGAGAGGGCCCTAGTTCTGGACAAAGAGTTCCTAAATCCATTGGAGTTTCCTGAGTTACAGGTGTGTCTTTTGTTCAAATGAGGCAACTCTGGGTTTCTCATGGATGAGTCCTAGGCACCAGAGAGACCAAGACCTGATTAGAACTTGGGAGTTGTCAGCCTTACCTCCCATCCTTCAGAAAGAAGAGAGGGGCTGGAGCTTGAGTTGACAAATGTTCATACTCAGGTGGTGAAGTCTCCATAAAAATCCTTCAAGCACAGGCTTTGAGAACCTCCAGGTTCCCACACCCCAACTCTCTGACCGATGCTCCTGTATTTGGGTCCCTCCCAGACCTCACCCTGTATATCTCTCCATCTGGCTTTTCATCTGCTTCCTTTATAATTTCCATTTGTCATCCTGTCAACCAGAAAATGTTTCCTTGAGTTCTATGAGCTGTTCTCACAAAGGTTCAGGCCCGAGAAGGGGTCAGCCTGCAGCCAGGTTGGACACAAGTGCTGTGAGTGAGAGTGAGGAGAAAGGTGGCTTTTCCTTTTTTTTTTTTTTTTTTTTTGAGACTAGGTCTTGCTATGTTGCCTGGGGAACTGCAGACTCATGGACTCAAGCAGTCCCCAGCCTCAGCCTTCCAGGTAGCTAGGATTATAGGCACATGCCACCATGCCCAGCTATTTTTTGAGATTAGGTCTCACTACATTACCCTGGGCGGGTTTCGAACCTGTGGACTCAATCGATTCCTTGTCTTGACCTCTCTCTCTAGGCTGGGATTAAAGGTGTAGTAGGGCTTTTCCTTGTAGACACCCCCCCCCACTCTAGTTGTTCCATAATTTTTGGTTGAATCAACTTTCAAGTATTTACATCATTATTGCTATGTGAATTTTGTTCTTTGTCCTGCCATGTACCATAGCTACATTTGTTTTCTTGAATAGCTTTGAATTTCTTCCATTGATAATTTTCAAGGGCCCTGGAGTTCAGGGGACCAGAGGGGAATCAGGGCTGACCAGGGGCTGAGAAGGTCAACCTTCATCTCCCAGTGGGCAGGGAGGGGAGTCCAGGAGAACAGGAAGGAAATGAAGATCTGATGATATCTGTGCTATTCAAGAGCAGATATATTGGAACCAAGGTTGATAGGTTGAAGGTAATTAGAAAAGAAGGTGAACAGCGATGGTGAAGGGGAGCGCACTGACATGAACTTGAATTTGAATAGTTGGAGCAGGTTGGAGGAGCTTGTCTAAAGCCATGTAGGAAGAGAGAGATACAGCTGTAAAGTTTTCTCCCACGCAGCTCCGCAGATAGGGTGATACGTGCTCAGCAGGCACCCCCTTGGATTTTGTTTCAACATGCTCTTTGGCCCAACCTTTCTCCTTCTGCAGGAACTCAGTTCAGAGAGAAGAAATCTCTCCCAGAGAAACAAGAGAAAAAAGAGGGAAGTCGGCGCAGGCTCAGCATCATTTATAGCTCCTGTTGGATTCTGATTTAGCTTGCTACCTGCCTGCTGTTTCCAGTTTGGGACTCATGGTGTATGCTGAGTTCAGGGATTTTTCTCTCTAAGATATGACCTACTAGCCAACACACATCCTGGACCTAACCTGTCAGGGGGGCAGGGGAGAGCCAGTTGTGGTGTGTGCTGGTAAATGATGGACAACCAGCTCTTGGGGTGGGGGTGAGGCAAGGGGGTTCTAATCGATAGCTTCTGCCAACTTCTGTGGTATAAATATTCTCATGGGGGCCAATTTCAAGTTGCCATTATGAAGCCCCTGACCCTGAACATGAAGTTGGGAAAAGATGGGCATGTGACTCTGCTTTAGCTGGTAGGACCCACCTCCTACACACCTTGTAGCCAGTGACTTCCATAGCTTGGAAAGAAGCAATGGGATAACCAAGAACTTTGAAGATTCATCAGGTCAGTTCTTGGTCCCAGGTCCTTTACTCCTTTTAGCTGACCCCTTAGTATAAACTTATGCCTGTTTCTCTATCTTTTGAAGTTCCAGTACCCTCCAAGCTGGACTGTACAGCAGCATTTGGTCTCCCCAGTCTGCCCTGACTGCCTACCATTCAAGTACACATTTTACTTCAAGATATTTACTATTAACTACTAAATGGAAACGGGAAAACTGTAATATTTCTAGAAATCTTACAAAGTCCCCTTGTCTTAGGGGGTCTTGGAAGTGTTCTCAGATCATTCTGGGCAGGTGGTAGATCCCTGCTGTGATGGTGGGACTCCCAGGCCCACTTTGGGGTGGTTCTGTCTGGGGTGAGTCCCATCTGGCCTTTCTGATGAGGAAGAAACTCCCCTAGTGGCCTCCCTAGATGCCGTTGCTATTCAATCCGCCATGACCTTAAAACAGTGTCCAAAGACAGTACCAAATTTGTTGGCAAGGAGGAGCACAGGTCACCGTGGGTTCTCACCTGTGTCTTCAGTTACAAGAAACCACTCTGGCTCAGGGCCCAACAATTGTTTGGGGGAACAATCTCTTGTTTAAAACTGGGAAAGGAAAGCGTTTCCATGACCACAGCTGCCTCCCACACACTGTCCTTGGTGTCCGCAGTCCCAAAGGCCGCTTGTGCCTGATGGTGCTGTCCATCAGTGAGGGCCTGGAGCTGATGGCAAATTTATCAGGATCCAATGCACAGTGGTAAGCTGAGGGTGCTCACAAGTGAGGCCACTGAGGGGACACTGCCTTGAGGTAGTGTCATGGTAACAGCCTAGAGGCAAGCCGGGCATGGTGACTCATGCCTGTAAGTTTCAGCCTATGAAGCGGCTGGGGCTAGGGATCGCTGTTCGAGTGCCACTCAGGGCAACACAGTGAGACCTAGTCCCAAAAAATAGCTGGGTATGGTGGCGCGTGCCTGTAATCTCAGCTACCTGGGAAGCTGAGGCTGGGGATTGCTTGAGTCTGTGGTACCCTGGGCAATGTGAGCCTGTGGTTCCACGGGCAAAAATAGTGAGCCCAGTCTCAAAAAAAAAAAACCACCAAAAAACAAACAAAAAAACAGCCTAGAGGCTACACTGGGAAGCACTGTGGTAGCACCAGACAGTAATGGCCTCCACAGCACCAGGAGGTGATGCCTGAGGACCAGAGGCTGTGGACAGCTCTCAAAGATGGGGGGCAGAGTGCTGCTCAGCACCAGTCAATGGGAGATGGTGTCAGACATCAGTGCCACAGATCTTTGTGAACTATTGTTCATTTATGATCCTGAAGCCAGATGCAAAAGGGACCATAAAAGATTATGCTAACAAGCCTAGCCAGTCTGCATTCAGGTCAGGGCAGACTTGTGGGCCTGAGTGCTCCGAGGAACTTCAACTGGAGCTGACCTCTGTGAGGTTGGAGGTGCACTAGCACCACTGGGGACCCCTCTTCAGGGTGGGTTTAACAGTTCAGGGGTGGGGCTTTGCAGACAGTGCTGGAACAAGGGAGCTAGTCATTGTAGGGCAGGCTGCCACTGGGAACCTGGCTTCAAATTCAAGTCCTTCCTGGTTCTGTAGACTCACAAGGGGCAATTTCTGGAAGATTCCCGCAATGTCATTTCTCTTATTAGTCCGTGGCTGACCCCTAGACTCTGCCAAGGCTGAACTTGCCCTCAGGGAAACTTGGTTTCTTAACATTTTTCAAGAAACCAGGTTGGGCAGGAGCAGCTGTGGGCGAGAAAGAGAGAAGCAGGCCTGGCTCCATTCCAGTAAGGGACTGCCACAGTGGAACACGGACCCAACTGTCAGCTTAATTGTTCGGAAAAAAAAAAAAAAACAACCCAACATAATTCAAACCTTTTTTTTAAAATTAATTTTGTATTTTGTAATTATACTATATTGGTCACGTTTGTATGGTTGTATTGTGCCCCTTATTCAGACTTCCTAACCTTTAAGCATTATGACTAATTTATAAAATTACTGCTTAAGGAAAGCAGTAATAATATGTCTGGTTGGGTCTCTACTGCAGGCTGTTGGCCATACCACCTTGTGCTTCTCAGCTCTTTCCTGGGCCCTTGCCCTCACAACACACTTTCAGAGGTGAACTGTCTGTTTGCCCCGATCAAATCTCTCCAACTAGAACAGCTGGTTTTATCTAGTCCCCCCGCTCTCCCTCCGGGATGGACTTTCCTGAGATTCATTTTACACCCTGGATGCCACACTGGATCCTTTGGAAAGGAAAATAAACTCATAGTTTGAATCTAATGAGTCATTGAGCTCTATAAGCCCACTTCATCCTGTGGCTCAGGTTTTTGGCTTTTGCTGCCTACAGGTGGGAAGTGTTGATGGGCATTGTGGTGAAGGCCAGGAGCCTGGTGCCACACTAGCCAGGTCTGGAGCAGAGGATGGACCTAAAAGAAGTTGTTGCTAAGTACTCTATCCAGTGCTCGCTTCGGCAGCACATATACTAAAAATGCTAAGTACTCTATCCAGAGGGATCCTGGGGAGGGGCTGCCTGGAGGAAGGGCAGGCTTGTGACAGAGGGACCTTGTGCCTAGGGAGGAGGCAGACATTAAGTGGGTCCTGGCTCCAGGTGGTGCTAACCTGCTGTGATCATTGGGCTGAAGGAGGGGTCTGGCAGAGCTGACCAGGGACTGTCATAGGACTGAGGAGACTCTGAATTTCCCTTAGGAAATGTGAGAGTCCTTACTCCAGCTCAACTGGAGCTCCTATTTATGAGATGCTAAAAGGCAGACAGGTAGGACCTCGATGCTCAAAGGATATGTGTGCTCAGAGTGAGGCATATAGGCCTAGTCAGGCCATACCTGCAATCTCCTTTCTTAAACCAAACAACCAGTGAGAGGTGCTTCAAATCGAGGGGAAGTCCCACATGTGCCACTGGCACAGTTGCTTTACCAGCTTGGGGTATGCAGTAAGGTGACATTCCTTTAAAAAGCAGGCTAAATGATTGATTTCCACCCCCCCCACCCCTCAGATATCACAATCTCTTTCTTCCCTGAAAACTCTGAAATAAGAGCTGAGTCAGCTCAAGGGCCAAGCTCTTAGGATCACAAGTACAGATAGTTGTTTTGAGTGTCCTTGACTCTGGACACTGTTCTCGGGGTTGCGAGAGTCCTGGGTGTGGAGTGTATATCCATGTGGGATAATTGGATGTGAACAGCGCCAAGTCTCACTCCCAGTGGGACACTGCTCCATGCCAACCTGGCACTGGAGTGGCTGAGATGGGGTTGTTAAAATCTACATCATAGGTTTTGGAATAAATACCCTCCACTCACATGATGCAAGAACAAGAAAGGCTTTATTAAGCTAGCTTAAGCTAGGGTCCAACCTCTGCCTAAGCGGTCCTACCAGAACATGGAGGATAGACCCCCTCTACCCCACGAGTTGAGTCTTTTATACAGTGGTCCTGGTGACCATTGTGGTGGTCTGGTACCGACGAGTTGTCCTCCGATTGGTTGGTCTCTGTCCAGGGATTGGTCTGCAAACTCGAAAGGCCGTTTTGGTGGTCTGGCGCAGACTGGTTGTCTTCCGGTTGACTGGTCTCTATTGGACAACTAGTCAAGCAAGCTTGTCACCCACTGATTGGTCGGAGGCAAGCTTGCACCCGGTTCCCTGGAGCCAGGAGATTCTTGTGCTGAAAACGACTTTTGGCCTAGAAGCGAGGCTTAGGCCTGTTGGTGATAATTGGGTCAGGCTATGTCACATCAGGGTGAGGGCCACCAAAGCAAACCCTCTGCAACCCCAGAGGAACCACCCACAGGCCTTGGGGTGCCTCTCTGCTAGCTCTTTGGGAAGCCTCCCAACTTCCCTGGCTAAGCTTCCTGCAGTCACTCTTAGGGGCTCCCCAATCAGTCCTCAAGTCTCCACTTGGTCTGGGTGAAAGTGGAGATTTTTTTTCCCAGAGTTTTTCCCAAGAGTACCCAGAGTTGATAAAAGCCAAACCAAGCTGTTTAGCTAATGAAAAACCGGTTCTTCCTTCCCTGGAGGCCCATAGTGCTCTATCTTCAAGTCTCAGGAGGATGGGGAGAAACAATGGCATTCTATTTTTTGAGCAAGTGATTGAGTTTCACATTAAATCAACCTGGTTCTGGATTCCTTATTAGAATCTAGGCTGTCCGGGAGATTCTGGCTCTTTGCTGTACTCTGGGTTCTGTGTATGAAGACAGAGAAAGAATTCAGTGGGAGATTCCTTCCTTCCTGTGGCTGCTGGCCTGCAAGGGCAGAGACGCTCTGGAGATGTGACCTTGGAGGAACAGCTCTGCTGTCCATGGCTGGGCACTGGGCAACTGTGCGGGTATGGCCTAGGTGGCCCCATCAACAAAGAACAATGCCATCACAGTGCTGAGAGTTCATTGGTGTGAGGGTTCCACCCTGCTTCCTCTGCTAGGCTGAGCTGGCCTGACTCCCAGGCACTGTGAACCCCAGTGCTTTACCTCTACCCCCATCTCTGGCAACAGTAGCTCCAGAGTTGCCTGGCTCTTTTAGTTTATGCTCAGGTATACACACAGGTGCATGATTGTACTCACAGATACACTACACATGTGCCCCCACTCACATTCACACACATGCATATATGGGCCTACACACTCAGAAGCATAGACACATACATGTACATGGGTTAAGTTCTCATGCATGCATATTCATGCACATGTATATACACACATACTGTCATAAACATGGGTACACATAGGCACACACATGGTTTAGAGTCACACATTCACATACATAAATGCTGATGGACACTGACTCACAAAAATACCATGTATATGCACACATATGCGCACACACACACTCCAGTTCACATATGGTAATATTGAGAGTTACTGAACCATGCATTGCTTATCATAGCTCAAAGTCTTCTCTTTTAGAAGGTGACTATTTGCATGAAGGGTCACAAGCCATTATTATTTTATATGGGAACCTGACATAGGCTTTTGATAAGAAAAGGGACAACCTTGAGTCTAAGATGATGGAAAAAGAATTTCCAGGAGGCACAGTTTTCCAGATATCCTCTCCATGAAAGCACACAGCTGAACCAGAGATGGACTTCTGCACAGGTAAAGTTCCATAGAACCTTCACGCTGAGTTTGGTGGTGCTGCCAAGTATCTTTGATCTAAGCTCCTCATCTTATAGAGGAGGAGACTCAAGTTCATTGAGGTTAATCAAGATTCACTGGTTGTAATTCCAAAATATATCTCAATCTGCTTATTTTCCTCATCTAACACTAAAATTCCAGGGAAAGACCCTAATTACTCAGGTAGGGTCCCCCCTCCCAGAACCAATGTCTGTGATCAAAGGGACGAACTCTGATGGATGAAGGCTGGTCAAGGGCCCTCTCCAGTGCCAGGTGTGTTATGTCCCCTGCCCCTCAAATAAAGGGGCAGGCTTGACTCTGCCAAGTCAGCAGAGCTCTGTCACCAGGAGACAGATGACAGGAAGTCAGGGATGGCAGACATACAAAATAACAGCTGAGGGTCATGACTTTATTTCAGCAATAGTGCAGAGATGAATAGAATGAGGTCAGTTGTAACAGAGAGGGTGGTGGCAAGGCTCCAGTGTGAAAATGTGCTTTGGGAGAGAGATGAAATGGAGACAAAATAAGAAGGGTAAAAACAGTGATCTTTTGCTTAGGCTAGTTTAGGAACACTAGAGTTTAGATTTTTGGGAACACTTTTGGTTGTCACAAAGGGATTGAAAACTTGGGTAAGTTTATGGAAGCATTTTTCCTCCCTATATTTTAGATCTGGGTGAGGTGGATGTATTTCCTGAATCTTTTGTAATATTTACCTTGACCTGCAGTGGTGGATTTATTCTTAGGAATAAAATTTATTTCATTTGTATTTGTGCCTTGGCTGACAATTAGGTACCATTAGCACAACTCTGTCATATCCATTCCCATTCATTTATTTATGCCTTTACTTACTACTATTATTTCAGTTTCCCTGATCTTAAAATGAATACAAATGACATGCTGCAATCAAATCTTGCCTTATTATTTAAACTATTTCTCAAACGGGACGTCATTCTTTATAAAGTAAATTTTTTTCAAATTTTAATTCTGAAAACTTCTGACCTTAAGTCAGTGATGAAGGAAATGCTTGTCCTTTGTCTTTTCCAAGCCCTCTCCCATGGCTTAACCTGCATTCCTTCACGCTGTCAGAAAACTTCTATGCCCGAGTTGTAATCACAGGAGCACAGCATTTCCAGTGTTTGGAGCTGGGAATCTGGAGTCAGGAGGACCCAAAGGCAAATCCCAGATTTGCCTCAGCTCCCTTGTCTGTAAAATGAGAATAATCAGAATGCCTACTTTGTAGGGTGGTTGTGTAATTTTGGAATATTTACTTAACCTGTAAAAAAAAAGCTAACAATAGTATTTAAGGAATAAAGAAGGTGAGGCAAATAACATGTTTATACACTACCTAGAAAATTGTAACTTTTAGTGATAGCTACCACTTTAAGCAGTAGTTTTTACAATACTTATTCTGCACTAGACTTGAGCCATTTTAGAGAAGCCAATTAATTTTCTAAATATAATATGAGGGCCGGGCATGGTGGTGCATGCCTGTAAGCAGTAGTCTAGGAAGCCACAGCCAGGGCCATGGATCACGGTTTGAGTCCCACTGGGGGTATGTAGTTCCAAAAAAAATATAGCTGGGCATGGTGGCATGTGCCTGTAATCTCAGCTACCTGGGAAGCTGAGGCTGGGGATTGTTTGAATCTGTGGTACCCGGGGCAACGTGAGCCTGTGGTTCCATTGGCAAAAATAGCAAGACCAAATCTACAAAAAAAAAAAAATGAAACAAGGAAATTTTCCAACTTTAGCTGGGAGCTTAAATAGCTTTCTATTATGTTCATTCGAGTATTTGTGTAAGGTTCATTTCTCTTGACTTTGATTAATATTAAAAGATGTAGTAGCTTAGGATCTATACTATAATGTCATAGCTGAAGAGTTGTGACAGAGATTGGCCTGCAAGCCTAAAATATTTACCATCTCATCCTTCAAGATAAAATTTGCTGTCAACAATCACAACTACCTCCTTTCCATTTAGACACTGCCATTCTTACATATTTATCAGAATACCAACTGATGAAATCAAGAATTCCAGGGCTTGATCAAAACAAGATAATGCTGCAAAATATTATTTTGTCTCCACTGACTCTGGGGAAACCTGTTATCAGCTCCTGAGCCTGTGCATGAACTTGGGCAGTACCTGGATGTGGTCAAATGAGTGTGAGAGGTGGACAGAAGGTGTTCTGAGCATACCCAATAGAAGAAAAACTGTTCCTTTATTAGCATTCTTTCAGTTAGGTTCTTTTGCCTTGCATGAAGGTCTCATGTACTTTGGCATTTTTGCAAGTGTACCCAGATAAATCAAATGATTTTCCGTCACAGTTTAAACACTTTTCTACTAGGTAAGTGAAACTAGATAGCAGTGCTGGGTCTTTCCTTCAGCTTTTAAAATGTGCCCAACGTCCGTGAAAAGCAAACTGCGAGATACAGCTCTCATAAAGCCCACTGTCTGTAGAATGAAGAAAGATGGGGAAGGTGGCTGGCACTAGTCATGTAATGCAGAACTGCACCCAGCTACCTTCCTGGATCAGGGTTTCCAGGCAGAGGTAACCGCCAACCGCACATCTGCTGTGACACATCTGCTGGGGTCTTTCTTGTAGCTCGGGAATTGCAGGGAGGCCCTAGGCTGTGAATGTTCCTGGTGCTTGGACATCCCAAGGTCAGTCAACTCTGGAAGTGGAGTCCAGCTGATCTTTTGGCTGTGGAAGACCAGCTGGGTTGGACACCATAAGGGTATCCCTAAGTTACTAGGTTGAGTCATAAGAAATTGACAGTATTCAGACATTCTGATCTTCAAAAACAGCAATTTTGTTTAACATAGATTTTCAGTAAGGGGAAAGGCAAGAAACTGAAGACCAAACAATCTTGTCTGCATTAGATTATATACATTCATTGCAAGTAGAATGTTTCCTAGAACATTAGTCATTTTTATTCTTGCCTACGGTTCTGTTATAGATTGAACTGTTTCCACACCAAAAAGGTATATTGAAATCCTGTTTCCCCAGGACCTCATAATGTGATATTATAAAGATTACCTCTTTTTAGAGGTAAGTTAAAATGAGGTCATTAGGGACCAATGGCTTGTGTCCTTACAAAAAAGGGTCATTTGGGAAGAGACATATGAATGAAGACGATGTTAAGGTGACCAGGAAGGTTATAGTGATGGATGTACAAGCCAAGGAGTGAGGCTACTGGAAATATGGAGAGACATGGATCATCTCTTCTTAGTGCCTTTAGAGGAAGTGTGGCCTTGTGATATCTTAATTTTGGACTTTTTGGTCTCCAAAATGGCAAGAGGATGAATTCCTGTTGTTTTAAGCCAGCTAGTGTGTGGAACTTTGTTATGGAGGTCCAAATGCTCTGTTCTGAATACCCCCCCCAATTCCTAAGTACCCAATACCCTAATACTTAATGTGATGGCATTAGTAGGTGGAGAGGGGGCCTGGGAAGTGCTTAAATAATGAAGTGTTACCTTCATTAGTGGAATGATGCCCTTATCAAAGTGGATTCAGAGAGATATCTAGACCCAGACCCTTCCACCATGCGAGTGTCCAGCAAGAAAGTGCCAGCTGAACTAGGAAGAACACCCTCACAAGAGAGTAACTGTGCTGTGCCTTGATCTTGGACTTTCTGGGCTTTAGAACTATGAGCAATAAATTTCTGTTGTTTATAAACTAGCCAAGATGTTAAATGGACTAAGACACCTAAGAATGAATATAGACGCCTAGTAATGAGATGATAAACTATGATAACAAACAATAGTATAGGATAGTCAGAAACAGTTCATCTATAGTCCAAGAGAACATATTTGAATATCCATTTCTATAAGACATAGTTGTTTCCTACTGTAGCCAAAAGTATTTTTTTGATACAACAAAGCTAACTATAGTTTATAACACATGTATGTATTACACACACATTTATTACTTCCTTTGATTTTCTGACATTTCCAAGTTTTTGATCTTAATATGAATTTTTCTATAGTTTGCAATGAGGTAACCATCATACTTGTGCAAGCTTTGAGTTCGCTGAAATGTTAGAAGAACCAGACACCTATCCAAAGGAGACAGAAAGAACTTCTCAGACTCTCATAGGGAGTATTTCTGTATTAAAAAACTTAGATGCTGGAAAGAGAACTCCTAGAGTTGTACTCAGTCTTGCTGGAGAAGGTCTAACAGGCTCAACTGGAGGAGGAGAGCACGCCTAGGATGATGGCTTATTTCGGAGGAGTCTTCCGCAGATTGATATGGAAGTCACCAGCAGCTCTATTATGTCAAACTTTTGTTAGGGTCCAGCTTTATCAATAAACCTAAACAAACAATAAATGATGGCAAGTGAGCTGACTTCAATCTGATAGGACTTCTTTATATTATTAGAAACACATACCATATATACACACACACACAACATACACACAGAATGACATTTAGATTCATATTTATATCATCTCTATCCTTTTAAATCATCTCTGCCCATTCTTATTTTTTAAACAAATTAGGAGTCAACTTTTGATATCACAATACTATAATACCTTCTTATGCCCTCCATGCTCCCCAACCAGGTCTTTTGCTACTAGGGCTTTCTATGATTCACTACCACTTTCATGAGAGATTGTCAGGAGTGAGAAGCAGTAAAAGTATAACTGAGCCAACTGCTATGTTACTGAAAGGTTCAGTGAGACAAAAGTATAAATCACAGTCTGGAGTGGAGTTTTTAAATTGACTGTGGATTTAAATTATTCATCTTTCTGTTTCTTTTATTCATCATTCCTGACTTTTAGGGGGAAAATGAATTTCTTAAGCAAGACACACAAAACATTAACCATAAAAGGAAAAGATTTAATAAATGTGACATTAATATGAAAAACTTTGTTCATAAAAGATACCTTTAAGCAAATAAAATACAAGATATGGATGGAGTTATGTATAGCTTGCCTCCCCAACAAGTTTAGTTTAAAAAACAATATATTAAAGGACCCTATTAATCATTAAAAGAGAAAGAAAAAAAAAAGGTTGAACAAACAAGAATTTCATAGAGTGGGAACTGGGAAATGAATATGCCCAATAAATATTTGAAGAGCTGCTCAGTTCCATAAGAGATCAGGCAAATGTAAACCAAGAGTACACTGAAATATCACTTTATAACCATGTGATTGAGAAAAGTTCAAGAAGTCTGACTTCACTAATTGCTAAGAGAAATGAGGGCTCAACAAAATCTCACAGATTGCTTGGGGGGGGGCATGTAATTTGGTACAGCTTTAGCAAACAATCTGGCATTCCCCTGTAGAGTCGAGTACTATCCTACCTTACAGAAATCCTATTCCTAATTATGTGCTAAGTTTTTGCCCCTATACATCCTATAAGACACAAACAAGAATGTTTGGTGTTGGATGATAACTGAACACTGGGTGGTGGTTGGGTATAGTATGACATACACAGTTGCTAAGGTGTGAAATTATACACCGGAAACCAAATAGTCTTGAAAACGAATGTTACCTCAACTAAAGAAAAAAAGTTATTGTAGCCCTAGTCAATACAGTCAGAGGCCTACCATCAGAAGAGGAGCTAAATCTGTTGTCTGTAGTCACATGGAATATTGTACAGCAATACGTGAATAAATGGCATGCCTGCACCAAGGGTGATCTCAGTGACATGAAGCCGAGGGAAAGAAAAATTAGGACCCAGAGAAGCACATACAGCATGATCTCTATTCTATAAAGTTCGAAACAATACTAAAAATCTAGACCTTAGATACATATACATTCTTGATAAAGCTTAAAAAAAAAAGTACAAAGGGATGAAAACCTCTGAGGGTAACTTCTGGGTGAAAAGCAGTAACATGACATGGAGAAAGTACTTATATCAGGATATATGATTAAGATTCTGGTGCCTGTCTGATGGTAGGCTTCAGGGTGATTATTAAATTAAAAGAAATAAATACAGTAGTAAATGAATAATGAAAGATAATTATTGATCTGTTATAAAAACTGTGGGTCCAGAATTAAGGATTATGATTAACCAAAACCTATAAGAATAAAAACTGATTAAAAGCACTGGCTATCTAAGTTGACTCGTCTCACTCTGAAGCTATTGACATTTGGCTTTAAGGGCTTCCTCCCTTGCAAAGGTCCTGTGACAACTGAGGCTGTCTGTCTAGTAATCACCTACAGAGACCTCAGGAGGAAGGTACCTGCCTTTTCAAGGCAGCAGGAATATGTTGTGATTTTTCTCATTAAAAACACATTTGTATCCAATCTTGCATTCTTTCTCTTAGATCTTCTGAAGTCAGTGTTAGGCCCCATGAGACCCAACTCCTCCATGAAATCACATAACCTCTCTTCCATAGGTTCACAGGGCACACAGTGAGCTCTCCCTTCCAAGCTATCTGGTCCTCTTCCCAGAGGGAATGTTGATGTGTATGACTTTCCGGTCTATCTAATACAAATGTATACAAGTATTTCCCCCTCCTTCCCACTAATTATTATTATTTTTTTGAGATTAGGTCACCTTCCCGCTAATTATTTTCTTTTTTTTTTTTTTGAGACAAGGTCATGCTATTTTTGCCTGGGGAACCGCAGGCTCATGTTGCTCCAGGGTACCACAGACTCAAGCAATCCTCAGCCTCAGCTTCCCAGGTAGCTGGGATTACAGGCATGTGCCATCATGCCCAGCTATTTTTTGGGACTAGGTCTCACTATGTTGCCCCAGGTGGGTCTCAAACTGTAATCCCCAGTCCCAGCTGCACTCCACAGGCTGGTGCTTATAGGCCACTGTACCTGGCATTCTTCCCACTAATTAGTTTTTATTTTGAAATAACTTTAAACTTAGAGAACTGCTCTCCCCCTAAACCATGGAGAGTAACTTATACCAAAATGTGTACAAAATGACAATATATGAAGTTACTCATTACAACATTATTTGTAAAAGCAAGAGACTGGGAAAACATTCATGTCTATATTCTCCACTTCTGATCCAACACCACCAGGTTCATTCTAGTTTTCTCTCTTTATGTCAGAAATTCCCTTCTCTCCAAGTGAGAAAACAGGTTCCCATCACATACATCCTGTGGTCTGTCACCCATGCTGCTCCCCATGGGGGCCTGGTCTTTACCTGCTTGTTTCTGAAATATACAAGGTCATTCTCTGGCACTATCTGGAGCTAGATTTGCAGCCTCCCCTCCTGGAGGCCTCCCCAAGTCTACCATGCCTCTCCTTAGTAGCTTTTGGAACAAGGAAGGAAAAGATGAAAGGAAAAGTGGACGGGGAGAACCTCTACTTTTTCTAGTCTAGTGATAACACACGAGTCACTATCCTACATCTTATATTCTCCATTTGATAAATGTTAATGTAGCTCCATATTATATATAAAATGCAGGGTACCATATTACTAAAGAACGATATAATTAATTGATGAAGGCTGGGCATGGTGGCGCGTGCCTGTAGGTGGCAGCCTAGGAAGCTTCAGCCGGGGCCAGGTATCGCGGTTTGAGTGCCGCTGGGGACACGTAGCAAGACCTAGTCCCCAAAAAATAGAGCTGGGTGTGGTGGCACGCGTGTGCCTGTAATCCCAGCTACCTGGGAAGCTGAGGCTGGGGATTGCTTGAGTCTGTGGTACCCTGGCAATGTGAGCCTCAGGTTCCATGGGCAAAAACAGCGAGACAGTCTCAAAAAAAAAAAAAATTGATAAACTGTCATCTCATTAACAGTTCAGTCCCCTATTGATGGGTATGTTTTGTCAATACTTTGCAATTCTAAATAAGGGTTATATGAGTAACACAGTTACTGAGATCCTAGAGCACGCATATATACTGTCATTTTATTCACACATTAGCACACCTGTTGAATAAAATCTGTGAAATGGGTCAAAGTGCTCATGACTTGAATTTTGATAAACAGCTCTTTATTTTATTTATTTTTTTCTTTTTTTGGTTCCTGTTTTGCTATTTAAAATTGTGAACTTTATTATTTTTCTTTTTTTTGTGATGCCCTGAGGATCTGCAAGGTCTATGTGCCGGGACAGCTGGAGGCCCTGCAGGAAGAGTATGAGCGGGAAGCTACGAAGAAGGGGGCCAGGTATGAAGCCAGGTAGTATTGGCAGGGCTGGGAGTGGAGTACAAGGTGTGCATGGGACAGGGCGTACAGTCCTTCCCTGTTCTAATCACATAAATAGCTCTTTATTAACAATGTATAAGAATACCTTATAAAATCAAAGTCAATTCCCCCCCCCACCTCCCACTGCCCCCAACAACCTGAGCCAAACCAAAAAATAAAGTGACAGCTTTAGTTTCTTACTTGTTGCCTGTGTGTACAGGGTCTTCTCATCAACACTTTGAACATTACAGGAAACAAACAATTTCCTCCTTTCTACTTTATCAAGTTGGCTATTGATCACAACAACAGAACAAAGAGGAATAGGTCTGTGGAGGGGAAAAAAGGGAAAATTTAAAAAGATTTATGTAACATTGAAAGGTGATTTAAATGTATAACAAAAGGTGGAATCTAACATCTCCCTAACTGGGCTGACAACAGCAGCTACTCACACCCCTTCCTCCCAAGCACTGCTGTTCTCAGATGTCCAGTGTGAAGATCCAGTGCAAGGTCTGAAGGGAGCTGAAATCCTTTAAGGAAATGCAAACAGGACCAGGCAATGATCCTTTTTAGCTGCCCTCATTTTCTCTTTCATAATCTGAATTTCTTATCCACGCCCCTTAAATTAACTGTCAATAGAAAGATACCTAACAATAAATTGCTGGGAACAGCTTAATATGCTAGGCCAGCAGAACTTTCCATGATGATAGACATGTTCCAGCACTGAAATGTCCAATACAGTAGCCACAGGTGCCTACTGGACACTCAAATGTGACTGACACAGATGAGAAGTTGAGTCTTTAAATATATTTAATTTTAATTAAATTTAGACTTATATTTAAATAGCTACATGTGTCAAATGACACATGGGAATCCTGGAGCTAGATAATCATAATGAAAAAGATTCCTCTTGAAAGGTGAAATTTTAGTTGACAGACGTGGTATGTTTTGTGCTCTTCTACCACCACCTTGTGGAGGAAGGAACAACTCCAAGTGCAGAGGGAACTTAAGAAAACATGCTAATCAGATACCATGATATGAAAGATGATATATAGAAATGGTTTAAGAAATAAAAGCAAAGCTTGGTTGTTCTAATAAGATATTCAAGTAAAGTTAATAAAAGCCAAAACTGGACATAGGGTAATCACAGTGAAAACTTTTAATTTTTTTTTTTTTTTTTTGAGAGTAGGTCTTGCTATTTTGCCCGGGGAACCGCAGGTTCACGTTGCCCTTGTACCACAGACTCAAGCGATCCCCAGCCTCAGTCTCCCAGGTAGCTGGGATTACAGGCGCACAACACCACACCCAGCTGTTTTTTGGAACTAAGTCTCGCTACGGCTTCCTAGGCTGCCACTTACAGGCATGCACCACGATGGGCCCCTCTGCCTTCGACCTGGTGGGTAAGGGGGACTTAGAGGCCAGCCAGGACCCCTGGACCGACCTGGGGCGTGCGACAACAGAGGGGCATTAAAACTCTGCCAATGCCCATGGCACTAGGCCCCTCCTGCTGATGTCCCAGCAGCAGGTGGGGCCTGGGAACTGGTCTGAGAACCTGGCGGGTAAGGGGGACCATCCCGCGCAGGCAAGACTGGATATATCCTTGATCCAGGATTGGGGGTGGGGAGTGATGACACCCTTGCTGCTTCACCCTCACTCCACTTAGCTCACAGGAGGACTAATAGCACAGACGTGCACACAGCCATATAGAACAGATGAGGGGCCAGAAAAGAGCCTGCGCAACAGTGTGTAGGACTCAGAAGAAGCATGCAGAGTCAGGGCATTGCCTCCACAGCAAATCTACAAACGGATGGAGAGGAGACGACCTGCAAGGTCCATCAGTGGATGCCTGCCCTCATCAAGTAACCTCACCACTGACAATGGCTGGGGGAAAGGATCCCCAAAGCCAGAGGTCAGAGAAATGAGGTGCAGAATAGCAGAATGGCAAGGAGACCTACTGGAGCCAGCAACTAGAAGACACTGATAGACCCCCAAATGAATGTGGACTGGGTGCCCAATACAAAGCTTAAGACTACAAACCATTAAGCACAATGTGCCATGACCCTGGAACACAGTCACAGTCCCTCATCCGATAAACGGACACAGCCACAGAGAAAAAAAGACCAAAGGACCAATGAACCCAACATAAACCAAAAAGAACAATGAGAGTGGAGACTGAGTGAACACAAGGGGGTGGGGCGTGGAGGGGGGAAGGCATGCCAGTAACCATTTACCCTATTTACTTCTGTAAGAATTTATATGAATTTAGAAATAAAATTTAAAAAAAGTTATTTCTGGGATCTAATTTTATAGTCATAAAAATATAAAATACTAGTTATATGCAAAAATGACAGTTTTCCCAAATTAATATTTAAGTGATGGTAACTTATTAAAATCACCTTTTGTTTTGTGTAGATTTTTATTTCACAAATTTATGATAACTTTCAGTTGGCTCATCCAACTAATTTAGAGATAGTTGATGACATAAAGGATTATATAAAAGGAGACAATGACAGTCTGTGTGGCGGCTAAAAATTAGGCACAACCAGGAATAAAGAAAACATACCTAAACATAATGAAGATCATATGTGAAAAGAACAGAACACATCACACACAATGGTTCCTTTACGATCAGGAACAAGACAAGGATACCCATTTTACTACTTCAACTCAGCACAGTACTGGAAATCCTAGCTGGAGAAGTTAGGCAAGAAAAAAAAAAAAGACCCAAATTGGGAAGAAACAGGTGTTGACTGATGACAAGACCTTTTATGCAGAACCCCAAGAGATTTCACTGTTATAACTGTAAGTGAATTCAGTAAAGTTGTAGAATATAAAATTACAAAATAATCAACTGCATTTCTATACACTAACAATGAGCATTATGAAATGGAAAATAAACAAAGAATTTTATGTAAAATAGTATCGAACGAAATAAAATACTTGTGAATAAGTGAAACCAAGGAAGCAAAAGATTTGTATACTGAAAACTAAAGTGCGAAAAGAAGTTAAAGAAGATACAAATAATACAAATAAATGAAGAGGTTCCAAGTTCATAGGCTAGAAGACTTAATATTGTTAAGATGTCAAAAGCAATCTATTGAAAGCATTCTATAGATTCAATGCAGTCCCTATTAAAATCCCAATGGAATTTTTTGTTGAAATAGAAAAATCCATCCTAAAATTCATGAGCCTCAAAGGACCCTGAATAGCCAAAACAATCAAGAAAAAAGAAAAATCTTAGAGTCTCATATATCCTGATTTCAAAACATATTACAAAGCGATAGTATTAAAACAGACATATAGTCCAGTAGAATAGAACAGATAGTTTGGAAAGAAACCCTCTTATGCATGGTGAATCATTCTGTACAAGGGTGACAGTGCCTTCAACAAATAGTGTTGAGAAAACTGGATATCCATGTACAAATGAAGCTGGATACTTACCCTATCCTTCAGATAAAAATTTACTGAAAATGAGTTAAACCTAAAACACAAAACTCCTAGAAAAAAAACAAGCGTTATATCACTTCAATATGAAGTTAAAAACATAAGCAATAAATGATGATAAATGGGATATCAAACTTAAAAATTTCTGCGGATCAAAGGATACAATTAACAATGAGCAAAGGCCAAACTACAGGATGGGAGAAAATACTTGTAAATTACATATCTGATAAAGGGTCAAAATCAAGAATATGTAAGAACTCCTACAACTCAATAACAAAGCAAAGAAAAGCAATTAAAAATTAGATGGGGATGTGCTGCATCTATAAGCGGCAGCCTAGGAAGCAGTGGTCAGGGCCAGGGATGGCGGTTCGAGTCCCACAGGGGGGCACATAGCGAGACCTAAAAATAGAGCTGGGCGTGGTGGCGCATGCCTATAATCCCAGCTACCTGGGAAGCTGAGGATGGAGATGGCTTGAGTCTGTGGTACCCTGGGCAAAGTGAGCCTGTGGTTCCACAGGCAAAAATAGCGAGACGTAGTCTCAAAAAAAAAAAAAAAAAAAAAAAAAAAAAAAAAAAAAAAAAAAAAAAAAAAAAAAAAAAAAAAAAAAAAAAAAAAAAAAAAAAAAAAAAAAAAAAAAAAAAAAAAAAAAAAAAAAAAAAAAAAAAAAAGAAAAAGAAAAATTAGATGAAGGATGTAAACAGGTATTTCTCTAAAGGTATACAAATGGCCAACAATATGAAAATGTGTTCAACTAACCATGAAAAAAATGCAAATCAAAGCACAATGAGGTATCATCTCATATACATTAGGCTGGATACTCTAAAAAAAAATCCCAAAAAAATTACTCAAATAACCTTCAAAATAACAAGTGTTGGCAAAGATATGAAAAACTGGAACCCATATACACTATACGAATGTAAGTTGATGTGACTACAATGGGAAACAGTATAGTGATTCCTCAAAAAATTAAATTTTGACATCAGTAATCCTACTTCTGGGTACATGCCCAAAAGAACTGAAAGTAAGATCTCACAGAGATATTTGTACACCCTTGTTCACTGCAGCATTATTCACAATAGCCAAGAGGGAGAGAAGCAACCCATATATGTATTGAGAGATGAATGGATAAATGAAATGCTATATGTACATCAACAGAATATTTCTCAGCCTTAAAATGACTTGCACATGATACAATCTAGATGAACCTTGACTACATTAGGTTAAGTAAAATAAACCAGTCATAAAGACACCTACATGAGATATCTAAAGTAGTCAAATTCACAGAAATAGAAAGTAGGATGGTGACTGCCAGGGGCTCTCCAAGGGAAAGGAGTGGCTATCTAATGGGCACAGAATTTCAGTTTTTCAAGATGAAAAAGTTTTGGAGATTGGTTTCACAGCAATGTGAATATACTTGACACTACTGAACATTTTAAAAAGGTTACTTGACACTACAGAACATTTTAAAAAGGTTAAGATTTCTTGTGCCCCAAATAAAAACTAGACCAAAAAAAAAACAAAAAAAACAACACAGTACAAAGGTCATCCTGTCCATCGTGGAACAATCTAGTATTTTCCAGGTCTTTAGTAATTAGGGGTCTTTGTACAGTAACTATTCCATGTCTTGGTAAGGGATGTGTCTTGATGCTAGAAGTAAAGTGATAATTAACAACAATACTGCTAATGATAGTAAGCAGCTAACACTAAGTTCTTGTTATATAGCCAGATACTGTTCTAAGGGCTTCATGTGGATTAATTCATTTACTGATCACATGATCCTATTTTTTTTTTTATCATCTCTTTTTTTTTTGGGGGGGGGGACTAGGTCTCGCTATTTTTGCCCGTCGAAAAGCAGGCTCAAGTTGCCCAGGGTACCACAAACTCAAGTGATTCCCCAGCCTCAGCTTCCCAGTAGCTGGGATTACAAGCGCATGCCACCACACCCAACTCTATTATTTTGAAACTAGGTCTTGCTACCGCGATCACTGGCCCCAGCTACGGCTTTCTAGGCTGCTGCTTACAGGCATGCGCCACCATGCCCGGCCTTAATCATCTCTTTTTAAAGATGAGGAATTTGAAGCACAAAAATGTTAAGAACTGTGCCCAAAGTCACACAGGTAGTAAGGTGCAAAATGGGCATTTGAACTGCTTCAAAGCTGCAGTTTGTTTTTTTTTTTTGGAGACCAGGTCTCGCTGTTTTTGCCCATGGAACCGCAGGCTCACGTTGCCCAGGGTACCACGGACTCAAGTAATCACCAGCCTCAGCTTCCCCGGTAGCTGGGATTACAGGCGCGCACCACCACGCCCAGCTATTTTTTGGGACTAGGTCTCGCTGTGTTGCCCCATCGGGACTTGAACCGCGATCCCTGGCCCTAGCTGGGATCATAGGCTGAAGCTTAAAGACACGAGCCACCATGCCCAGCTTTTCAGTTTGTTTTCTTAACCAATGCATTATACTGTCTCTCAAAAGACAAAAAAACCCCAAAATTTAGATAGACTTGAAAGGAGCCAGCCTGGAGAGATTCTTACAGGCCAAAGGTAACTTAAGCATAGGAAAGAGGGTGACAGTATCTAATTATATTACAGAAAGTCATAAGTTCCTACTGATTCTTAAAAAAGGGAAGTTAGTTTGAGGAGCACAAAACTATAGGTACAATTAAAAAATAAATATGATTACCATGGGATTATGATAGGATAAGCTTAGTTTTGAAAGTAGTTTATAGAGAACAGTTAATTTTCTTCTACAGAGTATATCTTATTATATATTTTGCTTTATGAAAGTCAGAGATAGTAGTCACAGAATAAGGGGAGTGTACAGGTTAGTTTTGGTGAAGGTGCATTCAAATTATGCTTACATATATTATAGCATAAGCAAACCAATAGTTTTCTTAGCTATAAGATGCGGGCAAAGATATATAAAGAATACACTAAGGGTAAGATGTATTAAAAAAATCACTAAAATGTGTAAGTTTCAATGTCCACATATAAGTTGAAAGGGCTTGAGCGTGAAATGAGGGTAGGCCAGGATTTAGGCAGCTTTTGGCACCCCAACCAAGACTGGTACCTGTTATGTCCCCCTCAAGTGTGTAAGATGCAGGTGATCTATTGAAAAGAACCCTGTAGCATGTTTAATGTATTTATATCCACACACAGATGCTATTTGGAGGTTCATCAGCATTGCAGTGACAGAGCTGAAAAGGACCCCACATACACACACCTATGTCCCCTACAGCAATAGGCAAAGAACTGGAAAGAAGCTAAATAATTCTAGAAAATTCAGGAATTATACTCTTAACAAAAGGGATAAAAGAAAATAGCCAGTGGGAAAGGAGGCAACTGTTTTGCCCAGTGAATATTCTTGAAAGAAAATCACAGACATATATCTTGCAACCGGGAGATGGAACTTTTACCAATAAAATGGGATGAATTTAATTGTAGATAAGCAATAAACCAAGGCAGAATATGTATTGACTAAGAAATGATAGATCTGATGCTAAATAAGATTAAGTATTACCATGCTTAGATGTAGATTGGAAAAGATGTAGGTTGGAAAGTCCCTCAGGCATAGCAAGGAAATCTTGATGTAAAGAGGGATCTAGTCTGATGAATTCAGGCTTGGGTTCTAATCACTTTCAAAGGCAAAATCTAGTCCCATCAATAATCTCCAGGCTGACATCCCAGAATCTACAAATTTGGTTGATTTGAGATAGTTTCTTTAAGTTTTAAATATAATTGCTAGAAGCCTAGGAAGGTTACAAAAACGAGTATTTTAACTTCCGGAAAATAGGAATTGTGACATCCCGAAGAAATTAACACCCTCAGAATGAAAAAATTAATAGGTTAGGTGTAGGTAAATTTTTTTTTTTAAATCACTGGCATATTCTTGTGCTTGTGACATCTTGTAACTTTATTCACTGATATACTTAATACAATTGGATTATTATTATTATTATTTTTGAGACTAAGTCTGCTATGTTGCCCAGGGTAGTCCCGGGGACTCAAGTGACCCCCAGTCTCAGCCTCCCAGGTAGCTGGGATTACAGGCGCCCGCCACTGCACCTGGCTGCTTTTTCGAGAAACAGGTCTCACTATGTTGCCCGAGGTAGTCTCGAACCCAAGAACTCAAGCGATCCCTGTCCTCTTGCCTCCCAGTGCTTGGGTTATAAGCGTGAGCCACCATGCCCAGCTGGATTATGTTTTTAATTAAGGTTTCAGTATCTAAAATAACTTACAAGTTTAAACTGATTAATGTCTGGTGTGTCAGCTGCTGACCCTGAATTTATTTGAAGTGATAATGATACCAGTTAAGGAACCCCTTCCCTAGTGTCCCTAATTACTAATGAGATTAAATGGATGAGCTGTGCAGTACTTCCAGGAAGTTTCCTTAAAAGAAAGAAAACACAGCCAGGTGCAGTGGTGCGCACTTTTAACTCCAGCCTCAGGAGGCTGAGGCTAGGGATCACTTGAGTCCATGCGTTTGGGACTACCCTGGGCAACAGTGAGACCTAGTCTCAAAAAAATAGCGGGGCATGGTGGTGTGTACCTGTAATCCTAGCTACCTGAGAGGCTGAGGCTAGAGATCACTTGAGTTAGTAGTTCCGGACTACCCTGGACAACACAGTGAGACCTAATATCTAAAAATATTAAAAAGAAAAGAAAAGAAAGAAGGAAGGAAGGAAGGACAATGGATGGAAGGGAGGAAGGAAGGATGGAAGGATGGAAGGAAGGAAGGAAGGAAGGAAGGAAGGAAGGAAGGAAGGAAGGAAGGAAGGAGCGAATGAACCCATCCTCCCAGGGCATGTGATGGCTCTGGCTGCCATTCCAGACTGTGAAAGGAGAGCTGGAAAGAGCCTGCACTACTGGGAGCTGGGGAACTGCCATACCAGCCCAGGATGTCTTCTCTAGGTATGTTTCACATGATATATTTCTATGTTCTTTAAGTCTTTTTATTTTGAAGTAACGGCTATTGACAGCTGGGGCGAAGAAATCAAAGCAGTTGGCTGTCAATTAATTGAGAGAGAGAGAGAGAGAGCAAGAGAGAGAAAGCAAGAGAGAGTGTGTGTATGTGTGTAGCAATAAGAAACACTCCCAGGAAAAAGAAAAGAAGGCAAGGGAGTTTGTCTAATTCTTTCCAACTGGGTCTCCAAATAAATAGACCAGGAATTCACAATGAAAACAGTGATATTAAATTCTTTATGTACTGTCCAAAGCTGCTTTTTGTGTTATAATTGTAGAGTTGAGAGTTATGCCAGAGATTGTACAGTCTGTAAAATGTAAAATATTATATTGTAGAGTCTGTAAAATGTAAAATATGTACATTTGTAAAATATTTATAGCCATCATCTATCAATTGTGGCTCCCCAGTGACTGCCAAATAAGCCATGAGACTCTCTGGGTCCAAAGTAGAAATGTTTTCTAACCTAAATGCAATCTACTGCATGAAGTAAGAACTCATAAAAGCTCATTTGGAAACTTCATCTATTGATGAAGTTTTGTCTTACTGCTTTTCCTTTATTCTAAGACCAGTATACATACCATTTTGCTGATTACATGGATATAGCTAAGTGACTGGAGAATTAAGTAAAAACGTGCTAATTTTTGCTTTTGATGGCTAGCAAAGTTTTGTACTGCTCTTCTACTTCTCTGTGTGAAGTTATACTTCTGTTTTGTTACGCAGTGGATGTTGGTACTCTACTCAGATCTCCTTTGATCATTTTTTTGCACTTCTGTTCTTTTGTTATTTTCTCTTTGTTTTGCTTAAACAGAGTCAGACATGCCTGGGAGTTTCTGGAATTTTCTAGGACAGGATTGTCCAATGACTGCTGTGTGAGAGTATGAAGACTCCAGCTTTGTAGCCTATGGGAGGGAGAGTCTAAAGCTTGCTTTCATTCCAGAGTTCCTTGTAAGATCAGGCTGATATTACCCTTTGCAGGACTTCGAGAGATCACCCTTGAATGGTTTCTTCCTTTCTCCTTTTTTGCTTTTCCCACTCCTCTAAAGTTTCCTATGAGAGCACTTTCTTGATAAATACACACAAATCTTATCTCAGTGTATGCTGCTGGGGAGCCCAATTTATTCCTCTTATGAAGTAGAAAATATCCATGAATTTTATAATCATGTTCATACCTTTTATAATTGATGGTGAGGTTGGCAGTCATGACAATCCCCCCTGCCATCATTGCACACATACCAACTGAAGTATCAATCATGGTGGCAATTGCACCTCCATGAAGGAATCTACAAAAGGAAAGAGAAATGTTTCTAAAAGTTCTGAAAGCAGAGAGCCTCTCAAGAGAGAGAGACATTACCCAAGTACCTCCATGTAATTACAGAGGTGCATAACAGTCCATGTAGTTCAAGTTTAATGTACTAAATATCAAATTAGTTTATTGCAGCTCTGTTTACAACTGCCAAGACTTGGAAACAAACCAAATGCCCCAAAACAGACGGTTGGCTAAAAAAAAATGTGGTACATATACACGATGGAATATTACACATCAATCAAGGAGGACAAACACATGTCATTCACAGCAACATGGATGGAACTAGAAAGACTCATATTAGCAGAAATAAGCCAAAAAGAAAAAGAGAAATACAGGATGGTCTCCCTTAGATGATGGATATAGGGAAAAACAAATAAATGAACAAGAAAAAATAAAAACAACCAACGGGACTGAACAACGGAGTGAGAGGAGGAGGGGGAAGAAGGCAGGGGAGGCGAAGGGCTCAAAAGATCAGGATGGTTAACAAGTGTTAGTGGAGTGGGAAAGCTCCAGGGCACACAATAATGCAATAATGCAATATAAATATAAATACACATATATATGCAAATTAAAAATCTTTAAATTAAAAAAAAAAAAAAAAAAGAACAGCCATCACAGAGATAGTTGACATTCTCTGTGGATATCTCTTCTATCCTATTCTCCATTATACATTCCCCTAAATAATAAGCACACTGGGGCTGGGCAGGGTGGCTCATGACTGTAAGTAAGCTTCAGCCTATGAAGCGGCCGGGGCTAGGGATCACGGTTCGAGTCTCGCCTGGGGCCCGTAGCGAGACCTAGTTCCAAAAAAATAGCTGGGCGTGGTGGTGCATGCCTGTAATCCCAGCTACCTGGGAAGCTGAGGCTGGGGACTGCTTGAGTCTGTGGTACCCCAGGCAACGAGATCCTGCGGTTCCACAGGCAAAAATAGCGAGACCTAGTCTCAAAAAAAAAAAAAAAAAATTAGCACACTGGATTTGATGTTTGATGTTTGCCATGTCAGTGGTATTTGAAACTTTTAAATCACACATCAGTTAATAATATATTATTTTGCATGGTTATAATTTCATAATTATGGTATTGTAATATGTATATCTGTTACTTGCCTTCTTCCCACAAAAACTTTTTTTAAATTATTAACCAAACAACAACAAAAAAATCTCCTAACTAGGATATAGGATATTGGAGACCATCCCCATTTGTTACTTCTATTATTGTATCTAAATTTCAAGTTGTCTTAAAGTTTTAAAACTTGTAATATTTGTCATATTGATATCTTGTTGTATCCTAATTTGCATACTGATATCTTGTTATATCCTAATTTTCTTTTATTTATACATTCTAAGCCTGAAATAAACTGTATAGTTTAAAATAAAAAAGTCAAATTATATTCATGTTCCCAACATACTTTTGTCTACAGTATAACAGAGCTGAATTTTGATAAAACCAAACTGAGTGGTAATCAAATCACAAGGAAGCAAAAAGCTAAATGCAATTTAGAAAATTCATACTGTACTTTATTTAGCTATAACATCCTTGCTTAAAAATTTAGGAAATATAAATAAATGGAAGAAAAAGAAAAAACTAAAAGCACTATAATCTCACTAGCTAGTGATAAACCATAGTTAATGTTTTAAAGATATACTTTCAAATTACTCGCTTAGCCTGTTTTCTATGCACTTAATTTATCATAAAATCTTCCAAGTCAATAAATATAATACCACCTGTGATGCATTCATTATGTCCCAAGGACATGGGGATACTATAAGATACCAGTTTTCTAAGCTCACATTTCTTAGCAATTATTCTTACCCAGGTACTCCTTGCAGGTAAGGACCTCCTTGAAACAAGCAAATTATCCTTTTCTCAGCATCATTATAAAACATCACATGTTCAAAGCCAAGGCCCTCCTCATAGCTTCTGGTGAAGAGCCGGGCCACAGACATTTGCTCTTCTTTTAGGTTTGAATCTGTAGGAGAATGAGGTGAATGAGCTATTGAGAAAATGGCCACTACAGAGTTAGACATCTGTTCCTGCTAGAATTACAAGTCAATGGATAATTAAATCATCAAAACATTAACCAGGCATGACATTGAAGGATATAGGAGAGGTCCTCCAAAACAGAAGATAGGGTCTTTGGTCTTGTGTACTTATAGTGTCACTGGGGACACAGAAAAATAAGTGAAAGCAAAACAAAGTACTCATATTTGGCAAGACAGTATAAAAATGCTGAGATTATACTGAGTAAAACAGTAAGGTGTAGAGAGAAACCCTTCTTGGAATAAGTGGCTTAAATAGTATGGAAAGAAAATGACTAATGCAGCAGGAAGGAGATTTTCTCCCACAGACATGAGTCTGGTCTGAGCAGAAGATAGCTATACTGAATCAGAAACAAGGCCAGGTCAGCCCAATATTCCAAGTGATTATAACTCTAAGTCCCCAACTTAAGGTTAAAACCAGTAGGGGGTCATGAAATTAAATGTGTGGGTTATAATCAAACTTTAAAAATAAACAGATGGTAAGCGTAGACCTCTCTCTGCTCAGGGAGCTTTCTTGTTCTCCTTACAAGACAATTAATTTCTTACTTTTCTGTCTGGGAAAAAAAAAAAAGCAGATTGTTTCTCATAGATCCTGGATAAACTCTAATGTGCTCATTTAGGTAGTTCTTTTCAATTAAACAGCTACAGGTTGTGTATGTACTGGATTGTGAATCCAAATGTAGGTCACTTCAAAATGAAGTGATCCTATGCTAAAGGAAGGGCACATCTGCCCTTTAGACTGGATTCCTCTAAACACCTAGTTTTTTCTCATCATGATTTACCATGAGTTGCCTAGATTTCTTTTATTACTATTTGGTTTACATTTACAAACTTGGAAAAAGTATGAGAAAACCTGAAAGAAGTAGTGGGATAGGGAAGGTGACTTTCTTTTAAAATTTTTTTAAAAAATTGCTAACATATATATTTTCTTTACATTCTGTATACTCCAGTGGAACATTATTGAACAATCAAAAAGGACAAGTTCATGGATGGAGCTAGAAGGAGCTAGTGAAAATAAGCCAGAAAGAAAAAGATAAACACTAGATGATCCCACTTATATGTGAGATACAGGGAAAACAAACATAAGGACAAGAAAAGAAGCTGTTCATTTAAGGCATAAGCACCTTGGGCATAGGTACACTTGTTTAGACTTTTTATGTTCACACCTGGTACAGACAGGTACACCCTAGCATTGAAAAAATTATTTAGAGGGCCAAAAACTTAAAGTATCATGGTAGAGTGGAAAGAAGCTGGTCCCAGAACTTGGAAAGATGAAGCTTTTGGCCTAGCTTTGGCCATTAGTGGGAGATAAACCTAAACAACCTCTTAGATCTGGTTCAACTGACATTCTGGGACTTCATTCATGAGAGCATCACATCCTTATTTTTCACTTCAGTTCAAAATTTCTGGTCTACATTAACAAACTTTGAGGTTACCTCATTAACATGAGAAATAAAAATGGTGGAGTAAGTTAGAAATGTGGACTCTTAGGTTTTAACCTGGACCTGCTGAAAGCTCTATATTTAAGTTAATATCTGAGAATAAGTGTCTTTTAAGACATGGGATAACATGCAAAGTAATAAAGGAATAATGTGACCAGACTGGTATTTTGAATTGATCTACTAGCTAGATGAAAGGTTTGAGGGAGATAATGAAAATTATAAGAATGCCTAAACACAAGCATTACAATCACTGAAGTTATCTACATGGAGGGGAGATTTTCTCCAGCAATATTTAGCTATGTGAGGACCTGTACAAACAAGGGATGGAAGATGGCAGTATTCATCCAGGGCTGGATTTTTCCCAGTTAAGCTGGAGTTCAGGCAGAAGAGAGCTGTGGTAGAGAGGGGAGAGAAAGGGAGAAGAAAAGAGAGGGGAGAGGGAGGAAGAGGGAAGAAGGGGAAGGAGGAAAAGAGAGGGGAAGGGAGGAGAAGGGAGAGGAAAGTAGGAGTCAGTGAACTGAAGGCCTTAATGAGATCAAAGAATTGTTCCTGTGGGGCTCTTGAACAAGTAAGCTTGAAGAAGTTGTGGTTAAAAAAAAAAGGATATATCTAATTGTGTGGACTTGGAGGTTGTGCATAATAAGGCTTAAGATGTACCTGGGATTGCAGGACTGGAGCAGAGTGAAAGAAATGTTATAGGTGTTGAGGAAGTAAGTATACTAGAAGCCATGAAATGTAAGAATAGCTATTCCTACCAAGAAAAAAGTCTTTGAATTCTTGAGTCCTGAAAGACTTGCAAGGAAGTACAGGTTTCCAGGAGCCATCTTCACATTTTGTCATGTACTGGTCAAAGAAGAGTCTCATGTCCTTGCTCCAGCTGGGGTTGGGGAAAGCACAGTCCTTGGGAGAGACTTTCCCAGAAGAAAACAATTTCTAAAAGAGAAAAAGAAGTACAATGGGAGGTGTGTCCTATTGCATAACATTCTCCTATTTTCTGAGCATCTTGTTGCTTTTCTTCTTTCCAGAAGCATTCATTTCAGAGTGGATGTAATGGGAGTGAAGGTTGATGGAATGGGTTCAAGAGAGAACAAAAAGTGAAAAATATAGTTGTGAATGTTTGCAGGCTAACGAGAAGATCTAGCAGAAAGAACATCCCGGAGGACAAAGGGATGGAAGGCTTGTTCTCTTCAGAGTACGGCCACTTCATTCAAAATAGGAAAAAAACAGAACATGAACACAGATGCAGGGAGGAGTTAAGTGAGACACTAGGAGCTTAGAAGTTCTATTTTAATTGCTTTTATTTTCTCTTAGTGAAGTATGAGGCAACATCAACTCAGTGAATCTTGAGAAGACAGAAAATAGTCACAGAAGATGGGAGAGTGAGCAGATGAGAGAAAAAAGAAATAGACAATATTAAAGGCCTATGTAAAATAACAAAAAAAAATCATCACAGTCTCTAGATGTGATGGAGATGTGTTTGAAAGATTAAAAACTGATGAGTAAGGCCGGGCATGGTGGCGCATACCTGTAAGTGGCAGCCTAGGAAGCCACGGCCGGGGCCAGGGATCGCAGTTTGAGTGCCGCTGGGGACACATAGCAAGACCTAGTCCCAAAAAAATTGCTGGGCGTGGTGGTGCGCGCCTGTAATCCCAGCTACCTGGGAAGCGAGGCTGGAGATTGGCTGGGGATTGCTTGAGTCTGTGGTACCCTGGGCAACATGAGCCCGTGGTTCCACAAGCAAAAATAGCGAGACCTAGTCTCAAAAAAAAAAAAAAAAGCTGATGAGTAAATTAGGAAATACCTGTATATGCTCCATGAAGTCAGCGACTCTATCTGTGTACTCAAGTCTATTTTATGAATTCAATACTTGGAACACAGAGATGCTTAACAAATAGCTGCTGAATGAATAAATAAATACTGAATGCTGCAAATGAAAGACCAAAAAGGATTTTATGGATTGATTTTTTTTTTGAGACTAGACAAAAAGGATTTTACGGATTGATTTTTTTTTTGAGAGTAGGTGTAGTTATGTTGTCTGGGGTAGTCCTGATCCTGTGAACTCAAGTGACCCCTAGCCTCAGCCTCCCAGGTAGCTGGGATTACAGGTACCCACCACCACGCCCAACTGCTTTTTTGAGACCAGGTCTTGCTATGTTGCCCACGGTAGTCTCAAACCTGCAAACTCAAGCGATCCCTGGCTTCTTGCATCCCAGCACTTGAATTACAGGCATGCACTACCCTGCTTGGCTCAGAATGATTCTTAAAAATGAAGAATGTATATATCAGTTCTTCAACTACTAAGTTTACTACTCACCTACTTAGTTACATAGGTGCAGAGGAGGGAAGTTCAACTGAAAGATATAGCATGTTAGTTGACAGTCAACAGTGTCACCTAGCTACTTATTACTAAGGTCTTATTCTTTTTTTAAATTTAAAAACATTAAAAAAAATTTACTTTTAAGAGACTAGGTCTCACTATGTTGCCCTGGGTTGGCTTGAACCTGTGGACTCAAGTGATCCCCAACCTCAGCCTCCCAGGTAACTGGGATTACAGGTGGATACTTCCATGCCCGATGCTAAGGTCTTATTCTGCATGAATTTCAAGCTAAATTCTAGGAAGCATATACCAAGAAGTCAAAGAAATTTGAACAAGTCCTGAGAAAAGCAACCAGGTATGTGAAAAAGACAGAAGGCTAGCCCATGATGAGAAGTAATAGGAGTAAGATACATAAATATGACCTAATTCATATTATAGCATCTTTTAAAAATGGTAGATAAAGGTGGCCATTATTATCTCCATTTAAAGAGAGATAAAACCAAAGGTGAATCTAATAAAACTATTGCAGTGATGACAGAAGAACAGAAGATAAACCAGCTTAAAGAATTTCAATTACTAGTCAACTGTTAGTATCATTACAGAATTTGGTCTCCAAATTCCAGGAGCAGTGGCATCCAAGTACAGATTTTCATGTTCTATACAAACGGTCCAGATAATTTGGGTCATGCTCAGAAACACTGAAGTTTAACTCTTCAGTTAGTGCAAAACTCAGCTTCCAGATTATGAAACCTCTCGAGAAGCCTGAAGGGCACAGTATATGCCATCCTAAAATGTGCCTTTTTGGAACGCAATTATTTTGAGAAACAGCAGGTGAATTAGCTCAGAAAATAGGGTTGAAGTTTAACCTTTTGCATGGTGAATTTACATCTATACACTTGAAAGGTATTTCTCTCTTAGTAACAGGAACTCTTGGAAATCTTTTCAATGCAGAAAGAACCTACTTAAATTTACTTAACAAACCTTACTTTTCTTTTACGAGCTTTTTCTGATAATGACTGCCCCAAAATGACCACCCCTCTGTCCCCATATCTTCATTGTCTTTAGCTGAAGATAGTATTAAACTAGTGGTTTAAGCCACCTGGGTGAGGGAGCCATGTACTTTTTGCATATATTATTAACCTCTTTTAAAAATATTTTATTTTTAAAGAAGACAACAGGCAAGAAAGGTCAATCACTATTCTTCCAATTCTTATGCCAGTAACCTGGAACTACATTTAGTTCTCCTTAAAAAAACAAACAAAAAAATTGAAGCATATCTATTTCTTACGTAGTTTTTATTACCATTTGTTTTTACTACAACACTATCACCATGTGGCATATTTTCTGTTTCCTTACATGGTTCATTTCTTACCATTATGAGTGTCAGCTCACAAGGATGGAGATGTTAGGTAAAGAAAAACAAGGAGAGCTTCTTACAGGTTCCCTGGGTGATTCCTCCCTTCCTTCCCTCTCCTCATCCTGCTGTTCTTTCCCTAAGTATGTGCAAAGCACTAACTATGTACCAGGTATTGCTTTAAGCACTGGAAACACAGTAAAGAAAAAAAAATCTGCCCTTATGGTGTAGACACTAGCAGTGAGGCAAATCATTAAGTAAAGAAAACACAAAGATGGTGATAGTGTCAAAGGAAAAAAAGAAATGCAACTTAATATGTGCATATTATTGAGCGAAAGAAAACAAACTGAAAAAGCTACATTATTGTATATGTTCTGAAAAAGGCATAGCTGTGGAGTAAAATGTTTTGTGGTTGCCAAAGAAGGTTTCAGGAGCAAGAAGGGAAGGATGAAGGAAGAGCATAGTATTTTAACTGTGAGGTAGAATATTTGTACCAAACTGTGCCTTTTCTTAGGAATGTGAGGTAGACAGACGAACCATACCCATGGAACTGGACCCAACTTATTTCCAACTTGGTGACTGAGTGCCCTGCAAGGGGTACGTGTGTGCAAGAATGTGGGATGCATGAGCATGAGGAGACTAGAATTTCTGCACATGACCCTTATGACTCTGGCTTGAACTCATGATATGCCAGTACCCCAAATAAAAGGGGACCCATTCCTGAAGAGTTCTCCCTTCTTCATTATTTGTCAAGACCATTACTTGTCAGGCAATAAAATTCTTGGTCTATTAAACTGAAACTGGTTTCTGAATTTTTGGCTTTGGGTCACCAGGCAAATGGATCCTCACCTTAACGGGTGTTTGCTAGCAGTATGATACTATAATGATAGATATAATAAGTATACATTTGTCAAAGTCCATAGGAAATACAACACATTTAAAGAGTGAAAACTATGAACTTTAGTTATTAATAATGTAATTAACACTGGCTCATCTGTTACAACATATGTGTTACACTAATGCATGGCATTAACAGGGGAAGTCAGAGGGAGTTGTAACAGGTATTTAGGAACTACACTCATTATTCTGTAAATCTAAAACTGCTCAAGAGAATATAATAATCAGTTAGCTAGCACACACACACACACACACACACACACACACACACACACACACACACACAGAGCCCAGAGAGGAAGTGCAATGTGTGTACTGCAGTTCCCTTGGAAATTCAGAGTCTGAAGATGAGGAGGGTGGTTCTTACTTTACACTTACTCAAGTGTCCTTACATTCTTAGGGGAATAATGTTATATAGTGGGATAAATGATGAAAGCCTCAGGATAGAGAAGGGATGAGGTCGTAGGAGTATGAAGGCTCTCTAGAGATCTGTTTTTGCTCCTGCTAATAGTGATGGATAAAGGTGGGGAGTAGGCTTATTCTTGGTCATAGGCTTTATGCTCTTCCACAATCTACAAAATGTATTCAGAGTTGTATTTATGGCCTAGAAACTACAGTAAATGTCTACACTATCCTCCCTTTTTAAGTGGTAGGTAGTGCTTTAATCTGTTCTTAGTTTTCTATTGTATACTTAAGCATTCTTCATGGGACAAGTGGCTGAGCCTACCAAGGCACTTGGTTCTTAAGTCTTGAATCCTGTGAGAAGATTCAGAAGTGTAAAAAGGCAAATATTCCCAGGAGCCATCTTCACATTTCTTCATGTACTGGTCAAAGAGGAGTCTTAGGTCCTTGCTCCAGCTGGGGTTGGGGAGAGAACGGTCCTTAAGAGTGATTGCCTCAGAAGAAAACGATTTCTAAAAGGTAGAGAGGAAAAAAAAGGAGAGTGATAGGAAGTGCATCTTATTGCATAACGTATTTTCCTATTTTCTGATTATCTTGCTGCTTTTCCTCTTCCCAAAAGCTTGTCAAATCAGAGAAGAAGCAAGTATCAAGGGATTACTGGTCCAGCCTCTTTGGGAAAAATGGGAGACTGAAAGAGGACACATGATTATACCTTTACTAACTAGCTACTGGCAGAGTTGGCATTAAGACCAGAACTGCAGACCCCCTCCTTTTTTACACTTTAAACAAGTACAGGTCAGCCAGACACTAGAGACAGAGAGGGATGAAGGACAGACATTTTCCTCCATGCAAAGAAAGTGCTGCCACTGGGGAATTCAGAGCACAGGGAAGAAGTATTCATCTCAAATTGGGGATTTAAGGAGGAGCCCTTTGACTGCAATTTTGGTTAGACAAGTAGAAATTAGCCAACTAGAAAGAGCATAGAAGGCAAAGGAACACTGTGTGCAGAAAGCAAGGATGCATGAAATAGTTTTGAGGGACTATGAGGATATGAAGAACTAATTATTATACTCATTTCATTCATCCATTCATTCATCCATTCATCCATTCATTCATTCAGATTAGGTCTCGCTATTTTGCCTGTGGAACAGCAGGCTCACGTCACCTGGGGTACCACAGACTCAAGCAACCCCCAGCCTCAGCTTCCCAGGTAGCTGGGATTACAGGCATGCGTAACCATGCCCAGCTATATTTTTTTGGAACTAGGTCTCGCTACATGCCCCAGGTGGGACTCGAACTGTGATCCCCGGCCCCGGTTGTGGCTTCCTAGGCTGCTGCTTACAGGCATGCACCACCAAGCCCGGCCTTATTATACTTATTTCACACAGATGAAACTAAAAATGAGATCTAAAAAAGCATGGCAGATGCAGATTCGAATATGGAGACTGGAAATAGAGAGAGGTTCAGTGGGGGAGAGATGGGAATCGGCCATCTTGTAAAGATGTGAGCCATGTGAGCTTGGCCATGTGGCCACCGAGGGCCTGGAACCCTCGGCTGGCCCAGGCTGGCAGCATGTGTACTGAAAGCAGTTAAGGAGTTTGCAGATTTGAACTCTGTGTTGGAGTTTGTTTTGCTGAGTTTAACTTGTGTCTGCAAGAGGCTGTGCAAAAGTTAGGCCTGAGAAGAAAGTGAACTTTGCTGGTTCTGCACCATGGAGTTCCTGCTGCCTGAAGGTGACAAGGAGAAGACAGCGTGGAAGACAACGAGGAGCAGCCAAAGGAACATGTCTTCAAGCGTCTGGAGATGGACTCTGACTGGCATTGGTGAGACGATTAGGACTGAGAGACTGAGGATATTTGGGGCAATCTAGGAAAGGACTTTGGACAATACTGAGAAAGGGTTTGGACAATGTTGAAGTATTCTGAGTCTTACATGTTTCTTTTATAGTTATTAGGATAATTAGAAATCACTTTGTTAAAAATAAATTAGTCTGCACTGCAAAAAAATAAAATAAAATAAAAAAATAAAAAAAAAATAAAAAAGCATGGCAAAGCAGCCACATGGCTGCTTGCACACCTGGGCACTGGGCTGTTGGCGCCCCTTTGCCAACAGGGAGCCAAGGTAGTAAGGAACTCCCAGTAGAACTCCTGCACTAGAGAGCCTGGGAGGAGGAGTAAGGGCAGGGGAGAGGGTTGGGGGAGGAGGTGTAGGATGATGCCCTTTCCATCCATTTCACTCTCACTCCAGCTAATCTTCAGGAGGAAGAAGAAGAGCACAAATAATACAGACATCATCATAGAATGGGTGAGGGACCAGGTAAACATCCAGCCCACACATGTGAGCAGGACAGAAGAGCTGGATTATCGAGAGAACCAGTGCAAGCAGGACTGGAAAAACAACTACAGATTCATGACCAGATTCGTGACATCTGGTCACAAATCCACACCTACACACTCACTGGGTCTGGAGGAACCAAAACCTCATTTCTGAAACACCATCTAAGAGAGCAAGGTGCCCCTTCCCACTCCATGGGAGAGGAAGGCCACAGAGTCGGTACATTGCCCCCAAAACAAAGCTGCAAACTGAGGGAGTAGAGAGGATCTACAACAGCCATTCACAGATGCCTGTACCCACAGAAAACCTCTTACTGACACCGGCTGAAGTGAGGTCCCCTAAACCAGACACCAGAACCATAAGGCATAAAGCAGCAAAACAACACAGAGAAGGGATTGAAGACTGCCTGCAACGAGAAAACATGGACAATGACAAATAAAGACTGGCTGCCCAATGCAAGGTTAACACTGAAAACCTACCAGCACAGTTTGCCTTGTCTCAAGAACACAGTCCCTCACCCAGCAAAATGACACTGCCACAGAAAAGGAAGAGACTAATGGATTTAACACAGATTAACAAAGAACAAAAAGGGTCTCAGTGAATGCAGGGGGCATCACTGAGGGGGGGGGGAGGTATCCCAATAACAACTTACTGAGATTGAAATTTAAAAAATAATACTAATAAAACAAAAACAAAAAAGCATGGCACTGTTTTGCTGGAAGAAGAGGAGCAGATGGCTGCAGAACTGTAGCCCAGGTTGTGATTGTGAGAAGCCCCCAGTGGTTTGAATCGAATCTGTAGAGCTCTCTGAGGGAGAGCTTAAACAGGGGAGTGATATCAAGCTATGAAAAAAGTAACCAAGATTGAAATCAGAGGGCCCTGCTTGGAGGCTATTGGGGTAACCCCAGGTGAAAAATAGTAAGCACGTAAGGGAAGAGGAAAATATACAAGAGTCAATCCCAGGTTTCTAAATTGTGCAACAGAATGGATGATAGAGTCAAAATGTCAAGAAAGAGAACATGAAAAAAAGAAGAGGATGTGGTTGGGAAGACAAGTACTTCATGTCATAGTAACTTATAGTAACTATGCTCCACCCATGCTATTCTCTGCAGCACTGCCTATCACTACTTCCCCCATGCCGGCAGCAAATAGCATGGTACAGGGGCCATGGACTTGGGGGACACAGTGTGACCTACTAAGGAGCTGAGCAAAGTGAATGTTCACAGGCACCAGAAACGAAAATTCACTCTGACTTTCAGGGAAATCTTGGAGCACGAAGATCACAGAAGCTATCATTCCATTTCTGGATACCAATATCAATTCATTCAGATTCAGTGTACCTATGACACTTGAACTGTACTTGAAAATCAAAATCAAGGAGACTGTGCTTACTGTGAAGAAAGAACAAGCCAACCAGTCTTTTGCTGACATATGGGTTAGCCCTGATCCTGCCATGATGGTACAAATGAGGGAGCCCGTCTCAAGAATTCTATGAAACTAATAATTCCCTAGCTAACCAAAAGGATGTCTTGACTCTGTAAGGGGAGATGTGAGCAGGACAGAGACCATTTCATGCTCTTGCTTAGGATTTGTATCTGTTCTTTCCCTATGGTCTCTACTTGGTACATTCCTTCAGAATCCAGTTCAGAAATTTTGGGAAAGAAAAGAAAACCAAGGCCGAGCATGGTGGAGCATGCCTGTAAGCAGCAGCCTAGGAAGCCACGTCTGGGGCCAGGGATTACAGTTTGAGTCCTGCCAGGGGCATGTAGAGAGACCTAGTTCCAAAAAAACCACTGAGCATGGTGGCGCACATCTGTAATCCCAGCTACCTGGGAAGCTGAGGCTGGGGATTGCTTGAGTCTGTGGTACTCCGGGCAAAGTGAACCTGCTGTTCTACAGACAAAAATAGCGAGACCCAGTCTCAAGCAAACAAACAAACAAACAAAAAATATTGTAAAAAACCATTTGACCCAGCAATAGCTCTTCTGGGAATCTACCAAAAGGTCCGAGACCTCAATGTGGGTACAAAGGGACACCTGAGCTTGAATGTTTATTGCAGCACTATTTATAATTGCAAGGACAATGGAAAAAATCCAAATGTCCCAAAACAGATGAAAAAGATGTGGCATGTTTACACAATGGATTATTACTCATCAATTAAAAATGACACATTTGATGAATTTACGATAACATGGATTACCTAGAAGAAATCATATTAGCATAAACAAGTCAGAAAGAAAAATGGTTTCACTAACATATGGACAACCAAACGAAAGTACACACTGGGGGGAGGAGGGATCAGCTGGAACAGTCAGGAAGGGGAGGTGGTGTGTGACCCCCGGGGATTACAATGATGTGAAATATATATATAAATAAATAATTTATATAATTAAAAAAAAACTTTGTAAAAAAAACCTTCATTTCTTTAGAATTCAGTTGTAATCATATACCGTATTTCTAAAGTAACCTAGCAGGCACAATTAGTCACAAATTAATATATATTGACTAATATTAACTCAATTGAGAGGTAGAATAGGATGTGTAGGCTTTAGGGTTATGAATTTGGGCTCATTTCATACAAAGATGTCATCTTTAATAGATAACTCTAGGTTTGGTCAGTTCTAGCAATTTTTGATGGACCAGGACAATAGATAATAAGACTCTTACTCCCTGGACTGTGGGCTCTCCTACTTGATTTTAACTTTGCAATCTGGAATTAACATAGATGGTTAATGGGCACTTGAAAAAAAATGTCACTTATCATTAGGGAAAGATAAATCAAAATCACAACGAGATACCTTTGAGAATGACCCATATCAAAAGGACAGAAACAAAATATAAGGGATGCAGAGGAAAAGAAACCCTCATACACTGTTTGTGGGAAGGTAGCTTGGTCTAGGCCCTGTGGAAAATAGTATGAAGGTTTCTCAAAACATTAAAAACAGATGTACATATGATATACCAGCAGTTCCTCTCTTAGACCTCTATGCCTAGAATATGAAAACACTAACTCAAAAGGGTGTATGCACTTCTATGTTCGATGCAGCACTATTTATAATAGCCAAGTCACAGCAAGTACCTAATAATAGATGAATGGATTAAGAATGTGAGGTATAAACAATGGCATACTACTCAGCTATAAAAATAAGTGAAACCTTGCTATTGTGACAAGATAGCTGGAACTAGAGGGGATTACGCTAAGCAAAAGTGAAACAAGTCAGAAGGAAAAAAAGGCATATATATACCAGATGATTTTACTCATATGTGTAATATAAAGAAGCAAAATACAAGAACAAAGTTAAACTAAAATGAATCCTTGAAATTTGACTACACACACAAGGCTACTAGAATTATAGTGGGGGTTGGGTTGGAAACAAAGGCAGAAGAGGTTCAATGGAATACTGTGGAGGATTATGAACGTTTAGGTGGTGGGAATGGTAGTGTACATATTAAGAGGTGTGAATCTGTACCCCTAAATCATATACAGTGTTTTAAGCAAATGTTACCTCAATTAAAATGATGTAATTAAAAAAAAGTCTGAGACTTAAATGCTCCAATTTTTTTTGTGTGTGTCCATGCCGTGGTTCTGTTACAGGAATAGGTAAGACAAAGAAAGAAGACTTAGTCCTGTCTTCAGTATGAAAAAATATGACAACTTCAGACACAGAATGAGTGACTTTCAAAGAGCATTTCAAAAAGGTGAGGACTGGTGGAACAATTTCTGTAGGAAAAAGAGTTCACTGAGGAGAGAATGGTAAGGCTGTTCCATGTGAAGGCAGAGAGCGAAGACTCAAACATAAGATATTTCAGTCCTCATGGATGTAAGGTACAGAGGAACAGCAGCAAGATGTGGATGGCAAAGTAGAAAGGGGATGGGAATTATACTAGAGAGGATCTTTGACCTTAATACAAGGTTCTTCTAGGTCAATGTTTCCTAAGACCAAAAAGAAAGATAATTTTAGGTGGCACAAGAACAATATATTTTTCAGCATATATTATAAAAGGTCATACCTAGTATGTCATACTTGTAATTTCACAAGTGTCATTACTTCAGAATAAGCATATTAGAGGAAGTACTTGCGTAGATACTTTTTTTTCTTAGGGGAGTCTTAAGGAGTTTTAAACAAAGCAGAAACATGAATTTTGGTTTAGAAAGCTGACTCAGGATGAATTATAAGATGAGAACCATGGTGGGGAAACCAGTTAAAGCACTGTTGTAAAGAGATGAGAAATCTTCAGAAGTTGATCTAGCTAGGATGGAAACAAAATATTTAAGAGATATTAAGGACCTAGGGACCAAGGAATGTAGAGACAGCTGAGGGGGAAGAGAAAGTATAAATCCTGGATAATTCCAGTCATGGTTCTAAAGACTGGAATGGATAAAAGGAAGAGAGAAGAGGTTTTTCTTAGCATTCCTGTGCATTTCAGGAGGCCAAGAGAAAGACTGGAACTATTTTAGTTTGGGGCATACTGAATTAGGACTCTAGATGAACACTACAAGGGAAATAAAAATAATTAAAGCTTCAGTGCAAGGAGGTGAGAACTAAGAGACTTTTGATGTAAAGGAGCTTGTAAATACGCAGCGCAGACTCTGTAACTGAGGGATATAAATATTAGGGATGATTATCACCTTTTATTGCCTTGAGTAGAGAAAAAGTCTCTCTTGATCTTTCGTTATAGCCTTGTCATGTGGGACTTATTAAGTTACCACTTTTAATGTGTCTCCTTTTTAAGAGCAACTTACTGAATGGGAGGAAGCATGACTTATAAAGCTTGTGAACATTAATACTAAAATCCTCAACACAGATTACAAGGCATAGCATATAATTAAAGTAAGGAAATTCTCTTTGTTGTGAGATTAGCATAGACCATTTTCTCTCCAAAGTGCAAGGTGATACAAGATTAACAACCAGTCTGTAATCATTAGTCTTTAAAGGAAAGCAACAACAGTTCTCAGTTTTTGCTCACTACAGCTGTTCACACTTCCATATTCTCTAAGCACTTTATTACAGCACATTGTACATATATACATGCATTCTTTAATTTAGAAATTTTACTGCTTTCTCCCAAATTAGACAGTGAACTCCTTGAGAGAAAAGGCTATTTCTTACATCATTGGTGACCAATGTCTGGCATATTGTTGGTGTTTAATAATAATCAAATATATACATGCATCAAACATATGGGTGGTGGGAGAACTATTGGGACTATATCTGAGGTGAGAAATCAAATACTGTCCAAAAATGAACAGGGATATAAGAAAATAAGTTAATTTATAGCAACTTTTAAGGTAAGGACATTGGTTTAGAGAGGGTAGGCTGCCACTTATAGGCATGCACCACTATGCCTGGCCTAAAAGCTAATTATCGGCATGGCTCCTTTGCAACCAATTTTTCATATGATCCTTAATTGGAAAATGGACCAATCAGGTGTGAGGTATGAGCTGATTAGTGCTAAATGGTCCAATCAACCACAGGATTGAAAAATGGTTCAGACTCTAGGGTGGGCTACTTTGTATCTGCTTTTGTAGTTTTTGCTTCTGCTCTTGCACTTTTACAACAGAACTGTCACCTCCTTTTACACCAAATAACATTTGTATTAGGAATCTCAAAAACAAAAATCCAGTACTTGAACCTGTAACTGGGCTCCAACTATATACCCATATAAATTCCCATACTATAAACATTATTTGTTGATACTAGGCCTTATAACACTTGCCAAGTCAGAACCCATGGTGGAAGGAGAAAGGAGTGGAAGAGCACAGTGGAACCACCAAAACTAATAAATGAACCCATGGCTTTTCAATATTTTCCCCAAATCAAATCCTGTTAGGTGTCTTGCAACTGTTTTTGTACTTTAAGATGATCATTACAAGGAGAGGTCCCTCGGGATGGTCAACCACAGGTGTCCAGTACCATTTGGTTTGCCAACTGAAATCATATATCAAAAGAGGAGAGGACAGAAAAACTAATGAAAATAATAAACCAGTTTAGTAAGGTAGCCAGTTACAAAATCAACACACAATAATCAGTTGCCTTCTTATATGCAAAAAATCAGTATGAAGAAGAAAAAATTAAGAAAACACTCTATTTACAATTGTGCCAACAAAAATCAAATACCTGGGAATAAACTTAACAAAAGATGTGAAAGACCTATACAAAGAGAACTATAAAATATTGTTAACAGAAATAGAAGAAGACACAAAGAAATGGAAAGACATCCCCTGCTCATGGGTTGGAAGTATCAACATTATCAAAACGGCCATACTACCAAAAACAATCTACAGATTCAATGCAATTCCAATAAAAATCTCAATGACATTCTTTAAATAAATAGAACAAATACCATTGAAATTCATATGGAAAAATAAAAAACCTTGAATAGCTAAAGCTCTCTTGAGCAAAAGGAGAGAGAATGGAGGGACTGCACTCCCATACTTTAAATTATACTACAAAGCTATAATAATTAAGACAGCATGGTACTTGAATAAAAACAGACTCACAGACCAGAAATAAAGCCACACATGTATGATCAATTAATTTATAACAAAAGGGCAGAAAACATACAATGGAACAAGGATAGTCTCTTCAACAAATAGTACTGGGAAAACTGAATTGCTACATGCAAAAGAATCTAGACTACTCCCTCATACCATGTGCAAAAACCAACTCAAAATGAATAAAAGACTTGGGTGTAAGGCCGGACACGGTGGCGCATGCCTGTAAGAGACAGCTTATGGAGTTGCACTGGGGTCTGGGGATTGTGGTTCGAGTCCTGCCTGGGGCAACACAGCGAGACTTAGTCCCAAAAAATAGCTGGGCGTGGTAGTGTGCGCCTGTAATCCCAGCTACCTGGGAAGTTTGAGGCTAGGGATTGCTTGAGTCCATGGTACCCCAGGCAACGTGAGCCTGCAGTTCCATGGGCAAAAACAGTGAGACCTAGTCTCAAAAAAAACAAAACAAAACAAAAAAACCCCACAAAACTTGGGTGTAAAACCTGAAACCTGAAACCATAAAATACATAGAAGAAAATAAATATGGGCAAAGCACTCCAAGACTTACAGATGCTAAAAAGAAAAATGAAGGAAAATATAAATAGCTGGGACTACATCAAATTAAAAAGCTTCTGAAAGCAAAAGAGACAATAACCAAAACAAAAAGTATCCCAACCTAATGGGAAAAAATTTTTGCTCTCCATACAAGTGTAAGGGTCTGATAACAAAAGATCCAAAGTACACACACACACACACACACACACACACACACACACACACACACAC
>PVHY01008796.1:0-59671 GCA_004024945.1 Uropsilus gracilis | reverse complement strand
CCCGTCCCGTCCGTGTGTCTCCCCCCCCTTCCCCCCCCCCCACTGGTATGGTTGGCTGTTTCCTCTGTGTCCTCCCCAGGTGGTATCCATCCCCATGGTGTGAAGGCATGAGCATGATGCTAATAAACGCTAAATCCTCCACAGGAGGGAAAAACCAAGAGGCTCTTCCCTAGCCACACTTCCCCTCCCCCACTCCACATGCACATTTTGATAAACTCTAACATCTTCCTTCTGCACATAACACTGTGGGGAAGTCCTAGTGCAGGTGACAGGCCAGCGGGAGTGTATGACAATCCTCCTGATAGAGGGTGCTACCCCCTCCCCCCATTGTCTGCTGTTTAAGATTGCAGATTTCAAGAAAGGTATGCTAAAATGTGAAAATGACCTTAGTTAAAATTTCCCTTCTGGGAGATGCAGGAGGGAGGAAAAAGTAAAAGGGTTCAGGTGTGGCTCCTGAAAGGCAGAAAATCAAATATATAAAGGGTGTGGAAACAAAGAGAGGGATTCCCATATAAAGGTCAGATAGAGATTCATAGAGGAAAAGAGATTTAAATTCTAATTTGGGATCGGCCATTTTGTAAGATAGACATGTGAGCCATGTGAGCTTGATCGTGTGTGGCTAAGGCCTGGGGCCGCCTCTGACTGGCCCGGGGCTAGCCACATGTGTGCTAACGGCAGTTAAGAAGTTTGCAAATTTAAACTCCATGTTGGAGTTTGTTTTGCTGAGTTTAACTTGTGTCTGCGAGAGGCCGTGCAAAAGTTAGGGCTGAAAAAAAAGTAAACTTGGCTGGGTCCGGTACCATAAAGTTCCTGCTACCTAAAGAGGACAAAAAAAAAAAAGACAGCATGGAAGACGAGGAGCACGCCAAGGGAGCAGCCAAAGGAACATGTCTTCAAGCATCTGGAGGTAAACTCTGACTGGCTGATGTTAGTAAGATAATTAAAACTAAAATTTTGGGGGCAATCTGGGGAAAAGATTTTAAACAATGCTAAAAAAGGCTTTAGACAATGTTAAAGTAATCGGCGAAGTTTTACTTACATGTATTCTTTTGTAGTAATTAAAAATCACTTTGTTAAAAATAAATTAGTCTGCACTAATAGTCTTGCTTTAACTTGGTATTTTGGTTGAGAAGGCTGGGGATGGTTAAAAAAAAAAAAACCATGAGAGTTTAAACTTTTTCTTTTTAAATCTAAAAAAGAAAAAGGGAGAAGCTGGTAGCTGATTTTTGCATACCAATAAAAGATAAACAGCAAAAATGCTAATAAACCTTTGCAGCCTGCTTCCTAAAAAAAAAAAAAGCAGGCATAGGTGTATCTAGCACAAGCTAAAAGTAATTGCTAATAGCCTACTTGTAGCCTGCTTTGTAAAGAGAAGCAGGCCTGTATGTGTTAAAGTTAAAAAGTCTTTTCTGGTAGCCCGATTTCACTCCTGGGGTGGAGACGACGGGAATCCGTGGGATTTAGTCCACCTATGGATTCATTTTTTTTAAAACTCAGGACTGCTCCATTTCATTCTGTAACTGGTAGAGACTAAAGAACACTGAGATGCTATCGAAAGATCAGAAACCCCTGCTTGTTTCTCAATTCCTGCAAACTATGCTTGTTCCCCTTCTTCTCAGGTTCCAAACAGGAAGGCTTGGATCAAGAGATTTCTGACACCCACTCCTGCATCTACCTGAGAGACTCAAAAAAGGCCCCCACAGAAACTTAGATAGGTATGTACTGAGCCTCATCCTTCCCAACTGCCAGAAGGTTCCAGTAACCCAATGTCAACTGGTGAGTGGATAAGCGAAAAAGGTTCCATCCTTACAACTACTCCTGGACCACAAAATGCAATGAAGTGACACTCACAGCAAGCACGAGCCTTGAAAGGGGTGTGTGAAGTGAAAGATGTCAGCCGGGACAAGGACATACACTGTGAGTCCACTGATGGGCAACAGTCAGCCCAAGCAGATCCACAGACAGAAGAATGGGTGCCTAAGGTTGGGGGGAGGGGTAGACATGGGGGTTAAGAGAAACTGGGGGGGTAATTTTTGAGAAGATGAAAATGTTCCGCAGTTAGGTCATGGTGATGGCTGCACAACTGCCTGAGAGTACGACAAACCATTGACTTGTAGCCTTTACAAGGTGAATATCAGAGTATGTGAATTATATCCCAATACGTAGGAAACGCGACACTCTGGAGAAATCTGACAAGCAGGTCCTGAAACACCTCTTCCTGGTGATGATGACCCTTCTTCCTAAACATTGTTTGTAATGTCTTCAAGTGCTGAGTCACAAGAAGCGACTGTGGGATCAATATTTTCTTCAAAAGTTCTGCCCAACTCTGTCCCTGTTCCACGGCTCCATAGAGCACCAAGGAGGTGACCACATTAGTCAGAAGGGAAGAAGCTGAGAAATCTCCCTACTCAAAACTATGAGTATGGGATTCATTTTTTAAGAGCTTTTTTCTTTTTTTTTTTTTTTGGAGACTAGGTCTTGCTATTTTTGCCTGCAGGCTCACGTTACCCGAGGTACCATGGACTCAACTGCCCAGGTAGCTGGGATTACAGGCAGGTGCACCATGCCAAGCTATTTTTTTGGAACAAGGTCTTGCTACGCTGCCCTGAGCTGGACTCTAACCGCGATCCCTGGTCCCCGCCCCGGCTTCCTAGGCTGCCGCTTACAGGCATGTGCCACCGTGCCTGGCTATTAAGAGCATTTATGACTGTGGAGATTTTTCAGATCAACAATTTTACAAAAAGGGGCTGACTTGCAGCCTGTGATTGTGTTTACTTAGTGTTTTTTTTTTTTCTCCTCCTCGGAATACACTCCACTCTGTGGTCTCCTACTTGGCTTCAGGGAATGAATTGAAAGCAGGTCTTTGTTATGCTTATTTGGGAACATTCTAGAGACTACAGCTAAGCATCCCCTGTGAAAAGTTGTTTTTAATTGATGACTGCCCTCTCTTACTGCTAGCATGATTTTTATTTACTTTTTCCAATTCAGAACCCTTTTACAGTGTGTACCATGTGGGCTGGGTTGGTGGGGGTGGGGTGAGGTTGAATCACTGGGAGAAGCTATTGTAATTTCAAACTAATAGAATTTCATTCCATGCCTGAGGCACCAAAACAAAGACATTATAGTGCAAACACCATAAATCACAGAATACTATCGGGAACCTGGTCTTAACACATTCCAAGTTCTGTAAAAATGGAGATAAAATAGCTGAAGCACAAAAAGCAGGTGAGAAAAATTTAAACAATTAAGTCATAATATTTTCCTGCTCTTTCTAATGCTCCATTTTTCTTTCTCAAGCTCAGATCAAACTTCTGAAACCTCTGCAGACAAATCCTATCAGTACAAAGATGAGTGTCACAGATGTGTGTGTGTGTGTGTGTATATATATATATCTTTTAAAAGGGTATTTCAAACCAGTTGCATTTTCTTTTCATTATTAAGGAGTTGGTTTAAGTAATATTTGTGCAGTGTATTTTTACCCCAGACACAGACATTATTTTAATGTTCATCATTCTTATTTTACTGATTAGGAAAATGCAGCTTTGAGAAGATGATTATCATCAGTGTAGAGAAGCTGCATTTACATTTCATTTTCTGATCCCAAATCCTGGGGGTTTTTGTTTTGCTTTGCCTTTTTTGAGACTAGGTCTCACTATGTTGCCCAGGGTAATCCCAATCCCACAGACTCAAGCAATCCCCAGCCTCAGCCTCCCACGTAGCTGGGATTACAGGCACCCACCACCATGCCCAGCTGCCTTTTTTGAGAATAGGTCTCACTATGTTGCCCGGGGTAGTCTCAAACCCGGGAACTCAAGCAATCCCTGGCCTCTTTGCCTCCCAGCGCTTGGATTACAGATGCATGGTGATGGAGAAGGTGGGAGTGGACAGATGGCTCAAATTCTAGGATTTTCATATGAAACCCACCATCTAGTAGCTAATGAAAAATACAAGAGAAGGTATCTACCCCCAGGAGCCCAAGTCTGAGCTCCCAGTCCATTAGACTCACACAGAGCAGAGGAGAGAGGTCACTTAACTGCCCTGAAGCAGCAAGATGAAGAGGTCACAGTTAATGAGAAAATGGCCCCATTCATGGGGGACAACAGAGGTAGGTCCCCTGCTTGCCTTTGGATAGATGTCACACCCCAAAGGGTGCCCTCAAGGGACTGGGCATTGTCAGTCCTAGGAATGTCGCCTACAGACAAAGAAGGGGCTTTCCTTTTCATGTTTAAAATCCACATAGTTCTCTCAGCTACTCTGCACACAACAGAAGCCTCACCTCCATTTTGCAGGGTCAGCTATCTGCCTGTGGTGGTGGTGAACACTGGATTAAGTGGATGTGTCTGTACTGGGTGCCTTGTCATAGGGCTGCTTCCCAACTATGACTGTGACCCATTCCTTGATCTCAGTAACATGGGCCAGAAATCCAGAGCTGAGTCTTCTTGAGGAACTAGTAAGGTTGAGAATGCTTACAGTCAATGGGATTCCATTACATTAAAATTAATGAGGCAAATTTCCTTATTCACTCAGCCCAGTTCCCCTTGTGCAAATGCATTTCACCGAAGTCCCTACAACTGTCATACTTGTCCTCTGTGTGCACCCAGGAAAACCCAGAAGGCCTCCAAAAGGAGGGTCTGCCTGGCCCGTTCTTACAGCTCTTCACCAGCAGCAACCTGGGAACGGGAGAAAGCACTTGTCTTAAAAACGTGGTTCATGAAAAGAAAGCCAATGTTCGTCTGTCCACTCCCACCTTCTCCATCACCAACACCCTTAGCTCCTCACAGAAAAAGGACAACTCCCATATGAGAATACTTGGGTTTCTGAAATGTGTCTGATCATTTTGGGAGGTAAAATACAGTCAGAAAAAGCACAGGTGTCAAGCCGGGTGTGGTGGTGCACACCTATAATCTGAGTGCTGGGAGGCAAGAGGCCTGGGATCGCTTGAGTTCAAGACTACCTTGGGCACCATAGCGAGACCTGGTCTCAGAAAAACAACTGGGTGCAGTGGTGGGCACTTGCAATCTCAGCTACCTGGGAGGCTGAGACTGGGGATTGCTTGAGTCTGCGAGATCAGGACTACCCCAGGCAACATCGCTACGCCAAGTCTCAAAAAAAAGAAAAGAAAAAGAAAAAGCACAGGTGTTGAATGGAATTCAGCCTCCATCTCTCTTGAAATCTCTCTAGCCTCGGCCAGTGTCTAATCTTGAATCACTCCAAGACTACAGTGTAGCTTGACCTGCCTCCGAAGACAGAGGAAGACCTGGATGAGGTCAGGTAGCGCTGCCACGGAGTTGAGCTGAAGTACTAAGACTGCAGGCTAAAGGTCACTCACACCCCACACCTAGCTTCCCAGGGCATGACAGGCCCTCCAGACACACTGGGGCGAAGCTGGGTCATTTCCTGTTGGCCTCCAGGGCAGAAGTGACTTCTCAGGCAGAGGCATCTATGGAGTAAGACGTTGCCTCGGGGTCAGCCCACATTCCCACAGAACTCAGCAAAAATCCAAGTGTTTGGTTGATCAAAGGAAAGAAAAAGATTGCTGGATGGACTGAAAACTCCAAAGAGTCAAGCCATGGTGCCGCATCCACCCAAATTCTGAATTACAGTCAGCTGAGTCTTCAAGCCCTGCCTCTGGCGTGAGTGGTCACTGGATGACGTGAGCGACCTAGACACAGGTGCAGCTCAGATCCAAGAGATTAGGGCAGGCCTAGGGAAAGCAGTGCTCACAAGGTCCTCGCCCTGTGGCAAGGGCAAGGGACAGGGGAAGAGTTAGAGATCTTCCTCTGTCTGGGTTCCGTTCCCTTCAGATGTGTCCAAACGTCTCTTAGCGGACCACTATTTTTTTTAGCAAAGCACTACCCTGGTCTAAGTGCTTCATGGCCCCAAACACTGGCATTTCTGGCTTCAGCTCCTCATGCCCAGGATGGGGAAGCCCCAAGCTGGTGAGGGCTCTTGGCCATGCAACAGTGCAAGAGCAAACTCAATTACCAGCGAAGAGGCCGGGTAGGAAGTGGAGAGGTACGGAAATGCCTAAGAGTACAAACTCAACATGCAGCCTAACCAGATTACGGGAGCCATAATCACAGGATGCTGGGAAGAAAATCCACTTAGGACAAGGCAGATGATGTCAGGGATGGAGAGGCTGTCCTGGATAGCTGTCTACTCAGCCAGCCGGGGGCAGGGTGGAAGGGAACAAGATGAATGACTACTTGGCCACTCCAAGAAAAGAAAGCTTTCTGGAAGGATTAATACCAAGGAGCAGGCCGGGCATGGTGGTGCATGCCTGTAGGTGGCAGCCTAAGAAGCCGGGGCCAGGGATCGCAGTTCAAGCACATAGTGAGAACTAGGCCCCAAAATGTAGCTGGGCATGGTGGCGCACGCCTGTAATCCCAGCTACCTGGGAAGCTGAGGCTGGGGATTGCTTGAGTCTGTGGTACCCCGGGCAATGTTAGCCTGCGGTTCCACAGGCAAAAACAGCGAGACCTAGTCTCAAAAAAAATAATAATAATAATAATACCGAGGAGGAAACCAGGCTGCCTCATCCACCCCATTTCTTGCACAATGTTCCTCTCCGTTCTCAGCCGGACATCACGGACATCTCAGCTGAACTGTCCACACTGGGCAGAGCCCATCTCATGCTCACCTCCACCAACATGGAAGCCACAAACATGGAAGTGACTACCAAGGGTGGGTGCCAAAATGGGTCTGAGAGGCCGGGTGTGGTAGCATGTGTCTTTAATCCCAGCCTAAGAAGGGAGGCTGAGACTGGGAATCGCTTGAGTCCAAGGGTTTGTGACCTGCCTGGGGCAGCACGATGAGACCTAGTCTCAAAAAATAGCTGGGCGAGGCCGGGCACAGTGGCTTGTGCCTGTAAGCTTCAGCCTATGAAGTGGCCGGGGCTAGGGATTGCAGTTCGAGTCCCGCCTGGGGCCTGTAGTGAGACCTAGTTCCAAAAAAAAAATAGCTGGGCGTGTGGGCGCGCACCTGTAATCCCAGCTACCTGGGAGGCTGAGGATCACTTGAGTCCATGGTACCCCGGGCAACGTGAGCCTGCAGTTTCATGGGCAAAAATAGCAAGACCTAGTCTTAAAAAAAAACAAAAAACAAAAAAAGTAGCTGGGCATGGTGGTGCAGGCCCAGCATCCCAGCTACCTGGGAGGCTGAGGATCGCCTGAGTCCATGGTACCCCGGGCAACGTGAGCCTGCAGTTCCCCGGGCAACATGGAGAGACCTAGTCTCAAAAAAAAGAAATGGGTCTGATGTCCAGAGACTTGAAGATACTACCTCCATAGCACCTGACACCCCCAGTTACTCCTCACTGACCCTCCCCCACCCCCTTTTTCCTGCTACCATTTCTCTTCTTTCCAGACTGAAAGCAGAGACTCAGGTGAGGTTAGTATCAACAGCGTGTCCCTTCCCTGCTCCCTTCCCGTGCAACCCTCAGCACCACCGGGAAGCACATCTCACTTGTAGGAGTCAGTTGATCCCTGGTCTAAGACAGACTCGCTCTCCTGGGAAATCTCCGAGCCACGTCCCAAAGTCCCTCGAGGACGGAGCTAGTGCCTGAGCTCTGAGGTGCAGCCCCATCTCAGCCCCAGGAACGAAACCTGTCAGCCAGACAGCTCCGGGGACGTGGGGTCTGAGTCTTTTGCTGGCAACACCTTCCTGATGCCCAAAGCGTCAGATACATCCTAGTCACACCCGAGGAGGGAACTGGGCATTCCAGGCTCTGGTCCAGGGCACTGGCACCCTGACTCCTCAGGCTCTTTGCCAGGAGATCTCTGGCCTAGAACCCAAGGCTCTGTGCAAAGGCCTGTGTGGGGAAAACAATGACGTCAATGCTTAGAGCTCCCCTCCTCCCAACCCCTCTCCTAAGCAAGTGCAACTCACCACCTCCTGGGATGAAAATATTCTAAAACCTCAGATGACACTGCATTTGACAAGTGATTGTGCTCAGGTGAAAATTCTCCCGTCTATCATCTCTGAGAATCAAGCTTCCTTCAAGCAGTTCTGGCTGCGATGTCTGTTCTCCACAGTTCTTTTGACCCATCCCCCCCGCCCCTTTTCTGCTTCCTCCTTCTCTTCGGCAGAACAGCTTCATTAGGAGCTTCCCCCCAGGCAGAGAAGAATTGGTCTTCCTCCCCAGGAGTCCAATGACTCTTCCTCCTGCAGTGCCTGGCTTTTGAGTCGGAAGAGATGGGCACCCCAGAAAGCCCCCTGCCTGACGCCTGTTCACTGCAGGGAGCAAAGGAAGGAGGCTGGAGGGGGAGAGAGTGGGCACCATTGATTCTCCAGCTGGCCAGTGAGTGATTGACTGGATTAGGAGGGGGCGGCTGCTCACAGTCACCTCCTCCCAACCAGGACTGTAACCAGCCTATAACCTCCCGGTGACCTCTGGGACTGAGAAAGGCTGGACTTGGGGCTGCCGCCAGCTCTGCCTTGGGAGCCCACAAGCACCTCTGCTCTCGTTCCTGAAGCCTTCTCTGCAGCTCCCACATGAATCTCTATAGCCCAGGGTGGACAGCGATCACAGCATTCTTGCAAAGCTACTGTTTATTAAACGGCTTCCGAGATGAGAATCAGGGCACATGTCTTGTTTCCGGGATGGAGAAGGTGAGCTTAAAGATGGCCAGCACGCTAAAAGACCAGCTACTCTAGTCAGTTAGGTTGCAGGTACACACAGATGCCTTGGGGAGGCCGGTTTCCAAAGGAGCAGTCAGTCAGAAAGGCTGTTGCTAAATGTCACACGTCACGATTCGCAATAAACGCGCAACACAGAAGCTATAAACAAATGACCTGTGAGGTCAGCCCTGTGCTCAAACGCCACCCCTCGGAAAGGCTGGCCCTGGCCGCCTGGCCCTGGCACGACAGCTCTCACCATTGTCTATTTGCTGCTGGGTTTTTCTTTGCAGGACTTTCCCCCGTCTGCATTAAGACTAATTCTATCAGTTCTGTCTCCATCCTAAGTGGACACTTGATCCAGAATATGGAGCCTCGCTTGGCACCGTTCTGGACCTTGGCGTTCTCTGTATCTGTCTCTGCCTGGAGCTCCCACCCCCAGCTCCTGGGCAACCTGTGCTCTTCAGCCCCACAGCCAAAGGGACTGACAGGCTGTCTCTGCCCTAAGCCCTTTCTCTAAAGCAGCTGCTTGCTCTCACCCTGCTCCAGGCCTAGACAATAAACAACCTTTAATGACTGTATTGATCCACTTCTGATGTCTGTTTAGCCTACAAATAACCCCCCAGAACAGAAAGGAGTCTGTCTTGACCATTGCTTCAGTCCCAGCAGTTTGGATCTTGTTTCACACAGGCCCTTGTCTGCTCGATGAATGAAGGACTAAGTAGATTTCAAAGTTGTTCATCAGTTACAAGGTAAGCAAGAGAACTAAGAGAACTGATTTTTAAAAAAAACAAAAAACAAAACCTAATGGGCCAGGCACGGTGGCACATTCCTTTAAACCCAGACCAGAAAGGGAGGCCAAGACTAGGAATCGCTTGAGTCCGAGGGTTCGAGACCTGTCTGGGGCAACATAGCAAGATCTAGTCTCCAAAAAAAAAAAAAAAAGCTGAGTTTGGTGGCGCACACCTGTAATCCCAGTTACCTGGGAGGCTGAGGTTGGGGATCACTTGAATCCGTGGTTCCCGGGGCAACATAGCAAGACCTAATCTCAAAAAAAAAAAAACAAAAAAAACAAAAAAAACAAACAAACCTAATCTCTGGCATGAACACTCCCTTGCAGTTCCCTCCAATCTGTCCTGACCTTCTACCCCGCCAGCAAGGACCACTCCGGATAGAGAATAATTTCACCTGGCAACCCTCTCAGAGATGTTACCTTGGTCAGTTTTCCCAGTGCCTTAGGACCACACTGAACGGTCATTACCTCTTCACTCATCCCCCTGGAGGGCAACTTCTCTTGCTCCTCTTGGGAGAAACTGCCTTTATCAGTCTTACACAAGAATTTCCTGTTGCTGGCCAGGCACGGTGGCTTGAACCTGTAAGTTTCAGCCTATGAAGCGGCCGGGGCTAGGGATCGTGGTTCAAGTCCCGCCTGGGGCCTGTAGCGAGACCTAGTTCCAAAAAAAATAGCTGGGCATGGTGGCACGTGCCTGTAATCCCAGCTACCTGGGAAGCTGAGGCTGGGGATTGTTTGAGTCCATGGTACCCCGGGCAACGAGAGCCTGCGGTTCCACGGGCAAAAATAGTGAGACCTAATCTCAAAACAAAAAAAAAAGAATTGCCTGTTGCTGCTGCTTGCCAGGTATGTGGAATAGGAAGGAATCACCTGGCAGGGTGTGCAGAGACGAGGTTCAGGTGACCTCTCTAGAGATGGAGTCTGTACAGGTTTCTACCCATGAGAGCACGCAAAACTGTGGGGACCCTGAAAGGAGGCAGACAGCAGAGCAAGCTCCAGGCTGGAGGCAGGACTGGCAGAAGGTGGGGGGCATCAGCTCCCAGATAGCAGAGAAGAGAGAAAGGCCAAGGCGGAGCTGCTGAGTCTGGATATGAAAGGCCTTGTTAGTCCTTTCAAGGTACTTGCACAGTCATTTGTTTTAAGCAGGGGACACGGGCACAGGTGGACTCCAGCGACATCAGGAGAGCTGGGCAGAGACTCACAAGAGTACTATGATCGTGCCAAGTGTGGAAGCAGGAATGGAGGGCATGTTTCCAACAGTGTTGGAAATACCAAATTCCAATGCCCGGTGTGGAGTACAAACCTTTACCGGATGAACAAATGCACAAACCCTGGCTGCCCTCTGCCCTCCACTTCATTCATTCATTCATTCATTCATTCATTCATTCATTCATTCATTCAGAGACTATTTTTGCCCATGGAACCGCAGGCTCTCGTTGCCCGGGGTACCACAGACTCAAGCAATCTCCAGCCTCAGCCTCCCAGGTAGCTGGGATGACAGGTGCGCGCCACCACGCCCAGCTATTTTTTTTGGAACTAGGTCTCACTACAGCCCCAGGTGGGACTCGAACCGCGATCCCTAGCCCCGGCCACTGGCTGCCCGGCTTGCCCTCCACTTTAAAACATGCCCAAGTGGTCTGAGAGGGGGAACCTGATGGACAGGAACTGTTTTACGCTGGTTATTTCATATTTTGGTAGATTTATGTTTTGATTTTCAAGTCCTGCTTTTCGAGTCTAACGAGCTCATGAAAAAATAAGAATCAAGAAGTTACTTCCCCTGGCAACTAACTTAGGGTTTGTAGCTTATAGTTAATACTTCCTGAAATAGGAATCCTATTAAATGGGGTGAAGAACTAAGAAGACAGTTCTCAAAAGAAGAAACACAAATGGCCAATAGATATATGAAAAAATGCTCAACATCACCAACAGTCAGGGAAATGCAAGTCAAAACCACAATGAGATGCTATCTTACACCATTAAGAATGGCCTATATTAAAAAAATGAGCAACAACAAATGCTGGTGAGGATATGGAGAGAGAGGAACACTCTTATACTGCTGGTGGAAATGCAAACTGGTCCAACCACTACGGAAAGCTGTGTGGTGGCATCTCAAACTACTGAAAATGGACCTACCCTTCGATCCGGCAATCCCACTTCTGGGAATCTACCCAAAGGAAACAAAAACACTAATTCAAAAGGACACCTGTACTGGGATGTTTATTGACGCACTATTTACAATTGTCAGGATATGGATACAACCCAAATGCCCCAAAATAAATGAATGGGTCAGAAAGCTGTGGTATATGTACACAATGGAATATTATTTATCAATCAAAAAAGACATACTTAGGTCATTCGGAGCAACATGAATGGAGCTAGAAGGAATCATGTTGGCAGAAATAAGAAAGAAAAAGAGAAATATGGGATGGTCTCACTTATATGAGGGCTATAGGAAAAACAAACAATGGACCAAAAAAAAGTAAAACTGTCAACAGAACTGAGGTATGGAGCAGGAGAAAGGGAGAGGGGGTAGAGTTGGGGGAAGGATGGGTACAAGAGCTTAAGATGGTTCATGGGTGATAGGATGGGGATATATATATAGAGAGAGAGAGCTTTAAAAAAATCTTACTAAAATACAACACTACTTCTTTAATACTACGGACTTTCTAGCATGTTGCTGTGAGATGAAATACAGGACTGAAAAAAGTATGGCCTGTCTCAGTGCTATGGGACCTGAACGTACAACTGGTTAAATGAAAACCCCTGATGAACTGGTCCAGAATGCCGAACATTCTGCCGGAGTGAATCAACAGCTCTGCTGTCCTTATAGAGTTAAAATGGCTTTTCCATATAGCTTTTGTAAATGTCGCAGCACTCCTTAAATCCCATGTTGTGTGTTACTTATTCATTAGAAACGATAATAAAACTTGTTGAGGTGGTACTAGATGGTAAATTCTCCTATCGGGAAAGGCAGCTCTAAAATATATATAGAAAACACAAGAACTAATTGAATATTAGACCTACATTTGAGTAGAGTTAGAAATGCCTGTATTTGGAGCAACAAAAATAAATGAGAAAACTGCTTTGCATTTGAGGGGCAATCCTGAGATCTCTGCCTGACTTCCCACTTCGACCCCCAACTAGTCCATGTGGATGCAGAATACTCCTCATTCTCTTTGTTATTTACATTATGCAGCTTTGGTTAAAGGAAAATCTCAAGTGCCTTCCTGAAAGGTTCTGCTGCACGAAAGAGTGTACTTGGCTTGGGGCTTCAACACAAAGTCAATTTTGTCACAAAATGACTTTGGAAAGTAAGAAGTACCTGCAGCTATGCAGAGGTATCTAGGGTAAATTCTCAGATCTGCTTAATCGTCTTGTCAAATAAACACCAAACCTGGATGTAGGGAAGGACAGGCTTTATTTGAAAGTATTATATGAGGTTGGGGAGTGAATGAAGCTAGAAACCCAATATGGGCAGTATTATAATTTAGGCACTGATACCATTAGCTGTGTCTGAAAAACACAGAGATAAAAGACAGTCTACACAGGATCGGGGTACTTTGTTGCAAATTTCAGGTGTGGATGGAAAGAGAGAATATATCACCTAGAAGGTGTGTAGAGAGAAATTGGAGCCTTTGGCTTAATAAAAAAAAAAAAGAGATAAAAGGCAAGGAGCAGAGACTAGAGGGACTTTTGGGAAGAGAAACATGAGAATGGCAGGTCAGTAGCTTGAGTGACCAAGCTGGGCAGAAGCCCCCTGGAAGAGTGAGCCGGTGGTGGCGAGGAACCATGGTGACCGGCAGAAGAGTGGCCGGTGTGGAGAGTGTGGCACTGCAGCAGGATGGCATAATGAGCTGGTACCTGGAGATGGCCAGGCATTCTGAAAGCTGATTTGTGCTTCAGCATTTGAAGACTGAAGAACCTTGGAGAAGCGGAGCAGCTCAGAACACTGGAGAAGAAGCAAAGAGACAATACTGGAAAAAGAACCTGGCAAGGTGCCTGCCTCGGGTTTGGAGGGGCAAAGGGGCGCCATCATGGGTGTATCTTTGGAACTTTGGAACTGAAAATGATGACTGGGGTAAGATAACTGCCACTTGTAGCTTTAAGGACTTTTCATTTTCCCTGTTAATATTCCCTTGTAAATAAACCCTACTGTTAAACTGCATTTTGAGTGGCAACTGCTGCATGTGGGTGATGCAAACCTGAGGGAACCTGGGTGGCAAAAGCGCATTTCTTTCTCTCATTCATTCATTCATTCATTCATTCATTCATTCATTCATTCATTCATTCATTCATTCATTCATTCATTCAACTAGGTCTTGCTAGAACCGCAGGCTCTCGTTGCCCGGGGTACCACAAACAAGCAATCCCCAGCCTTAGCTTCCCAGGCAGCTGGGATTACAGGCATGCGCCACCACACCCAGCTATTTTTTGGAACTAGGTCTTGCTACAGCCCCAGGCGGGACTCGAACCGCGATCCCTAGCCCAGGCCGCTTCATAGGCTGAAGCTTACAGGCACAAGCCACCGTGCCCAACCAGAAGCGCATTTTAAACGTGTCCTGTTGGGTTAGTGGCTTCCGCCCCTTGACCCGCTATCAGGACTACGGTATTGGGGGACCCTCTGATAGTGAGGTCTATGTTTAAAGATTAGGCAGAAAGGCGTGTTCTTTTGGGGTGTGGCCAAACGAGGCTGTAATGTTCTTCCTGAGTGCGGGCAGTTGGGTGGGAGGGCAGTTACTCTGGGCTCAACTGATCTCAGGAAGGTCTTTCAGGAGAGGCTGTGTGCTGGCTGGGGTGGAAGTGGGTCAAACCCAGGGGTCTGGCTGTAGAGACAGACTATAATTTGATCAAGGTTGGGGGTCATTGCCAAATTGGCCAGTAGGGGCCAAGTTCAAATCATACAATAAAGGATTTGGACTGGTGTACCCCCCTATCTGGCCTGGTTGAAGGTAGTGGGGTGGGGGAAGGGTGGTTGTGTGCAGTCATTTCCAGGATTACGAAAGGGGGGGGGACACTTTTATGGCATCTGCTTTCCCCAAGCAGGCTCAGGTCAAATTCAAGAGGGTCACCTTCTCCCCTTTCTTAACTTTAAGCCTAGAGAATCCTGAGAACTTCACCTAAGGCTCCAGTTTTCAGGAGATTCTAGCAAGGCCTCAGGGAGATTATTTTAAGATCAGACTCACACCATCAGCAACTCTTAGGTGAAGGGGAAAATGAAGGAAAGTCGGCAGTAGCTTTCTGTAAAGCTGACTCGAAGCCAGAACTTAAGCATTGAGGAAACAGGTGCACACCCTCCTTTCGAATCAAAAACAAAAACGCAAGGATAGTCTCTGTCTCTCTGGTGTCTGGAGACAGAGGTGGCAAAACTGCCAGGGAACCCAGGCCGAGGGGGATAGGAGAGAGTAAGCAGCAGTTTTGTGGGCCTTTCCCAGTGAGGCTGGAAGTTGCAACGGAAAATCCCACCCTCCGGAAGTCCTGGACGTGGCCGAGACTTCCTGGAGGCAGGTGGGTAGGCGGTGCCTTCCACTGCAACTCTAGGGTCCAGTTCTTAGGGGAAGCTGGGCAGCTGGGGGGTTAGGGGGCAGGGGGAAGCTGGGGGGCAGGGGTGCGAGCAATTCTCTGTGTCTTTGATATCCAGAGTCAGAGGTGGTACACCTGCCGGTGCACATGGGGAGGGGGGGGTGGCACGGAGGGCCCCCCCCCTCCAATGCACTCCCACCTCTAACGGTCTCTCACAGGAATGAGGAGAAAAGTAATCCTGCTACAGACACAGGAGAGGAAACTAAAGGCCCCGGACTATTTAGTCTCCTGGGTGAGACCCAAATAGAGCATATCGGAACCATAAGAGATAAAACTGTAGATCCAACTAAAAAGATGACCTACCACAGAGCTACACCTACAATGTTTCAGGGGGTTGGGGAACCAAACCCCTGATGCAGTGACAGGCCAACACCAAAGCCACAGAGATGGGGTGGTGACCCCCCCCCCCAGAACTGCAGACCAGGAGAGAGGAGAGGAAATGGACCATTCACCCACTATAATTTGTCCTGGCTAGGAGACCTCTCTACCACAAACAGCTGGGAATTGTGAGTCCAACTCCAGATGCCAAAACAGCTAGATCTGGAAGCGGTAAATGGAATAAACATCAGATTGGAGGAGATGGCCAACATGAATGAGGTGGCATGAAACCCTGTGATCACACAGATCTGGAGAAAATGAGATAATTATTTTTATTAAAGGAAGCGCCACAACCAAGGAGCCAGGATAGCAGCTCCACAAACCCAATGACAAAGGGTTTTAAGATATGCTCAGACTAGTTACCTGCTATGAAGCCACCCCTGGTAATCTAAGCAGCAATAACAACAACAAAAAGGGCCCTTGCACCAGAAAAGAGAACAATGGGCCAAACACCAATCAATGACTTGCAGGGAAAGGGGGAAGGAGGAAGGAAGGGGGGAAAAGGATGGGTCATAACTATACAAAGAAGACCAAGATTGTGTTCAGGAAATAAAAATAAATTACAAAATAAAATAAAATGCAAAAGAATACGGCAAAACTAAATACAAAATTTCAGTAAAAAAAAAAAAAGGAAAAAGAAATGGTTCAGTCTTTGTCAGATGTTCCAGTGTCTTTAAGTCTGCTCAGATTCACCTGAGAGCATTCTAGTGACTTGTCACCATGCACTGTTTTCCCTGCATTTTCATTACATTTTCCCTCCTGTGAATGTTTTCTATCTTCCACGCAAAGTCCAGGCTTTTGAGCCCTTTCGCAAAGAAGATTTCATTTCCTCTCAAGAGATCCTTTACTTCAGTCACGTGGACACCGTGAAAAAGAGGGCTGATTTGCAATTGGAACTGGGCACCTTTAAAGTCGGTTTGGAGAGGTCCTGGGTTCTCTCTGGGGTGTTTCCCCAAGGGCCTGCTTTCAGCAGCACGTGGTAAGTTTCTCCATGAGACAGGACGTTAGGTACATTACAAGGGCAGGTTTAGTATGAAAAGGGAGAAAAGAGTAATCGACACTTGCATAGATGTAAGTAGGCAGGGAAGTCTGTCCTGGAAGGGGCAGATAATGAGAGGCTGCAGCCTCAGGGGAGACCTGCTGCTGATGCAAAGGGAGAAGGTTACCAAAGTGCCCGCATGGATGCAGGTGGGCAGGAGGGCTGCTACCCTTTGCCAGGGCAGTCTTCTCTTCCAGAGGAACTCATTTCTTTGTGATGTGAACCTGTTAACCTGTTTAACCAGGTGAAATCTGAAAGGGTGGAGGAGACTGAAGGACCTTAATCTCCCAACTCCTCTTCTTTGGGAAAGCCCATCCCTTTGTGGAGTTGTTAATTTACGCTAAATTGACTACTTTTAGGGTGTGGCTAGGTTGATCAGTAAGACCAGAGAGTCTGTGTCATGGTCTCCATCTCCACATTCCTCGGCTGGTCTGTGCCTCCTGGTACTTCCGATGGCATCTGATACTTGCAGAAGTTGTGCCTAAGGATCTGTAAAGTTCTCTAGCCGGTCTGACTGTAACCAGGTGGCACGTGTTTGAAGGCATGCCGATCAAAAATGGCCCGGATGATGCATGCCTTGCTGGCAAGCAAGGAAAGCAGCACCGTGGATGGAGTCTGCTTGGGAGGATAAAAGCCGCAGTGCGAGAGGCATGCCACCAGCCACCGCTGGCTCTGGTCGCAGGACAGGACAGGACAGCCCAGAAGATCACATTGACAGCCTGGGACCTGGGTATCCAGGGAAGAGGAAAAGTTATGAGAAATGCAAGTAGAGGCCTTTGATTTGAAGACTGGAATCAGAGGCTAGCTTGCTGGAAAACGTGGAACTTGGAACTTTGAAAACTTGGAATTAGCGTCTACTGAAAAGCAACTTTGTGTGAATGCTGGCTCCAGGTTTGGGGTGGCGAGAAGATGCCATTTTGGACATGTGCTTCTTTACTTGAACCCTGGCTCCAGGTTTGGAGTGATGAGGAGACGCCGTCTTGGAAGTGTTCTTGGGACTCTGGAGACTGGATGCTAACTGCTAAGATAAGTGGACACGTGTGGCCTCAGTGACTCTTGGTTCTCTCCTTGCTTGAAGATACATCTTGTTGTTGTTTTGAATATGATATCGAGGGCAAAAGCCTCCACGCAACAAGCCAAAGGGAAAAAAAAATACAATAAAATGCAGCTTCTGCCACCGAGATTCTTTCAGATCCTTAACATCCCATGCAGCAGCTGCCAGTCAGGCAATTTAACAACAGGGTTTTATTAACAAGGAAAATTAACCAGGAAAACAGAAAGTCAAATGAAAAGTCCTTAATGTCACAAGTGGCCAGTTTTCTTACCCCAGTCACCATGTTCAGTCCCAAAGGTCCCAAAGACACATGTCCAAGATGGTGCCCCTTGGCCCCTCCACACCTGAGGCAGGCACTCTGCCAAGTCCAGTCTTTCTCCAGTGTCATCTCTTTGCTTCTTCTCTCCAGCGTTCTGAGCTGCTCCACTTCTCCAAGGCCCTTCAAACTTTTCCAACAAATGCTGATGCAAAAGCCAGCTTTCCAAATGTCTGTCCATCTCCAGGTACCAGCTTTCCATGCCACCTTGCTGCAGTGCCATACTCGCCACACTGGCTACTCTTCTGCCAGCCACTCTCCCACCATGGCTCTTTGCCACCGCCAGCTCACTCTTCCAGGCAGCTTCTGCCCAGCTTTGGTCACTCAGACTCATTCTTATTGGTCTGTCATTCAAATAGTCTTGCAATTATGTGCTGGGGTGGAAGAACCCAGAGAGTGTCGGCTTTAGCTATAGGCCTTCCATTGTAATGCAGTTACATAGTTTTGGTGCCTGTTTGCATCCAGTTTCTTTTTTTTCTGAGACTAAGTCTTGCTATTTTTGCCCGTGGAACCGCAGGCTCTCGTTGCCCAGGGTACCACAAACTCAAGCCATCCCCAGCCTCAGCTTCCCAGGCAGCTGGGATTACAGGCACGCGCCACCACGTCCAGCTATTTTTTTGGAACTAGGTCTCGCTATGGGCCCCAGGCGGGACTCGAACCGTAATCTTTAGCGACGGCCGCTTCATAGGCTGAAGTTTACAGGCACGAGCCACTGTGCCCGGCCTGCACCAAGTTTCATAATGATGATGCTAATCATCTATCTCCTTGTGGTATTTCTTTTCCAAAAATTTCTATTCTGACCCTCCATCACCAATTTGCTGGACCTGGTTTCATCTTCTGTAAAGACAGCATCGATGTTTTCCAAAACCATGCCAGCTTGAGATAAGACGAGCTGGAAGTGCTGTCTGGGGGGAAGCATGCTTTTTTTCAAAACATTACTTTTCATGACAAGAACTGAGTCTTGGAACGTCTGCTCCTGTCTCCTATGTCCAGGCTTCTGACATCCTTTCCCAGCACCCATTTCTTCAGTTTGCTCATGTCCAGTTGTCCAGGTGACCCTGGGGAAGTGTCATTTTCAGAAGCAAACATATTCTAATCTTCCTTTACTTCCTTTTTCACTTGGCAACAGCAGAGTGAGACACAGTTTCAAAAAAGTGTTGTAAAAAACAATGACAAAACTGTGTTCATGGTTACCAGACACCCATGGAAAACTACATAGACACTTAACCTTGAGCTAACTGCAAGGACACAAGATTCAGAAGATTCAGGAGAAGATGCGACTAGGGACTGAAGGAAGGCAGTGATGTGACCCACTCTACCCTCAGCACCAGCCTGTGAAAGACAACTGCTTTCGTGGATCACGGGCTAGTGTGTAAATGCACGTCATCTCAGACTTGCAGGTTACAAAAGGGGAAATACACCCATGTGACCTCCAAGGAGTGTTTATCATTGGGTTTTCATTGGGGTTTCCATTCATCTTGATTTTTTAGGCAAATTTCAATCACAAAACCTCTACCTCACTTACCAAGGGTATTTTCTGAATGTGGGACCTTCCTGCTCAGAGCTCTTTATATTTCACTCTTAAAGCTCAAACACTGCCGGGCGTGGTGGCACACGGTTTTAGTTCAAGCGCAGGGAGGCAAGAGGCCTGGGATCGCTTGAGTTCAGGGGTTCGAGACCATCCTGGGCAACACAGCGAGACCTGGTCTCGAAAAAAAAGCAGCCAGGCGCAGTGGCATGTACATGTAACCCAGCTACCTAGGAGACTGAGACTGGGATCGCTTGAGTCTGTGGGATCGGGACTACCCCAGGCAACATAGCAAGACCTAGTCTCAAAAAAAAAAAAAAAAAAAAAAAAAAAAAAAAAAAAAAAAAAAAAAAAAAAAAAAAAAAAAAAAAAAAAAAAAAAAAAAAAAAAAAAAACTCAAGCACTGAAAAGATGGCTGTGAAGTTTCAGACCTCTTACATTAAGTTTCCTTAGACATATGGCTCATGAACATATACAGTTACACAAAATGAATAACATTTCTCTCAGCTCTCTGGCTAGATAACAGATATAACAGATTAGCACACCCCGAAACAACCTTTTCGGCAGCTGAGATATCTTAAAGAAACCCGGTTTTGTGAAAGTCAGGTTCTTGAAAGTCAGAGTTTTAATGATTTAATCCTACCAGTGTCGAAGACACACCCTTTTGATTGCCCCCTAGGGCAAACAGGCAAACATTCCTGGTAGATTAGTAGACTTTTTAAGAAAAGCAGAATCCCCCCCACCCCCCCCCCAAACATATGTTCTAAAAGCTCTTTACAGTACAAATTTAGGCTCAAGTTTCTGAATACAACCCTCAACAGTCAAAGCTTTAAAAAAACATTTAGCTGATTTGGGATCGCTTAGCCCACAGAATGACACTCCATCCCTTCTTTTTTTCAAAGAATGAACTCTAATTAAAAAGCCCAGTAGTAGGCCTTGTTTGCTGTAGAAAAATGTTAGCTGTCACACTGAGAAGTCCACCAGCCTATTGTCTATTCCTTCTAGCAAAATATCCTTCCTAATATGTAGACAAATACTGAAAATAGCACCAACATTTATTTACAGCCTATGTTGTTTTTTGGTTTGGGGGCTTTGTTTTTTGTTTTTTGTTTTTTTTTTCTGAGACTAGGTCTCACTATGTTGCCCAGGGTAGTCCCGAACCCACAGAATCAAGAGATCCCCAGCCTCGGCCTCCCAGGTAGCTGGGATTACAGGTACCAGCCACCAAGCCTGGCTGCTTTTTCAAGACCAGGTCTCACTATGTTGCCCGGGGTAGTCTTGAACCCGCAAACCCAAGCGATCCCAGGCCTCTTGCCTCCCAGCGCCTGTACTACAGGTACATGCTACCATACCAGGTTACAGCCTATGTTTAAGAAGTCGGGGCAGGGGGGTGAGGGTGAGGGAGGGCTCCCACCCCACTGGCAGCTCTCACATAGGTGCACAATCAGTGGCAGAGTTAGCACTGAATTCAGAGTTTAATTTTCTCCTTTGCCTGACCCTTCAACATGGCGTAATGAGAGACATCACCCCTTTTCTTCATTTAAATTTTGCCTACTAGGGTCTGTTTAAAAGGTAGGAAGCTGACCACTGCTCACCAGTTGCAATTTCCTAGTTGGAGTCTTTGCAAAATACTTCAGCACGCTGTGTCCCAACCCCTAGGATCAACTGCTATGTATTCGAAAAACATTTTCAAATTGAACAAAACATTTCTTCCCCTCTGATTTCAGTGCCTATGACTGCAGCAGAAATTTCATTTTAGCCGGGCACGGTGGCTTGTGCTTGTAAGCTTCAGCCTATGAAGCGGCCGGGGCTAGGGATCGCGGTTCGAGTCCCCGCCTGGGGCCCATAGTGAGACCTAGCTCCAAAAAAATAGCTGGGTGTGGTGGCGTGCGCCTGTCATCCCAGCTACCTGGGAAGCTGAGGCTGGGGATTGCTTGAGTCTGTGGTGCCCTGGGCAACGAGAGCCTGCGGTTCCACAGGCAAAAAATAGCAAGACCTGGTCTCAAAAAAAAAAAAAAAAAAAAAAAATTTAATTTTAAAGGCACAAAAACCTAACATCTTTTTCCAGTTACAGTCAAGCACAGGCAATGCAAACCACATACATGTACACACAGTTTACATGCACACTAAGGATGCTCGGAGAACATGTGTTTGTATCTGCCATTGCTTTGTGCCTGATCAAAGGGAGCCCTAAGCTCTTACTGAAGCCTACTTTCTCTCGGTCGAATGATTCCCAATGAAATGTCAGAATCACCAAACTACTGCCCCCCAAAGCAACCCAAGGTAGGACACAGGCCTGTCAAGTTGGGGATACTTTGTAGGGTTCAATATATCATTGAAGCCAGACTTAACGATCAAAACAATCCTAAAAGATGCACCATGATAAATATTTTCTTTTTAGAGACTAGGACTTGCCATGTTGCCTAGGGTAATCTTGAACCCACAGATTCATGCGATTCCTAGCCTGAGCCTCCCAAGGCTGGCATTAAAGGCATGCGCCACCGTGCCTGGCTATGATAAATGTTTATAATAATCAAACTGTCAAAATGAGAGGGGCCTGGGGTCATTTTGTCCCATTCCATATTTCACAGGTGGCCAATGTCACAGGCAAGGATAACTGTCACTTGGCTTGTTAACCAATGAACTCCAGATTATAAATACTGAACATCTATAACAGTCAGCAAGCTCTTGTGCCCTCCACAAACTGATTGGGACCCCCACAAAGGCTTCTCTTGTGTTTTCTACAGCTTCCCCTGCAACCCCCATCCAAAAGAAGATCATTCTTATTAGGTAGACTGTTTTTTGAGTTTTGGAAATGTTCCCAAAAGTTCCTGTATAAATTAAAGATAATGTCATTCCCAGTCCCAAAATAACCTACAAAACAGGAATGACCTACTTTCACATAGTGCGGGAAACCTATACTAATACACCCACTACGTGAAATAAAGACAGGTGCAACCATGTCACCTGATTTTTAAGGGAGTCAACGATTCTATTCAGGTTAAAAAGTTGAGTTTTCCTCGATCCCATTTCTCCATTTTTCTTTTATATAAATGTGGAGATTACAAACTCAAAATCATGTCAAATGTTATACAGACTATCAAAGTTGCATATAAACTGTTTACTCTGATCAAATGTTGCACAGAAAGATTAAAGATTAATGAGGTATGATTTAGGGACCTTTTCCCTATTTTCCTAATTTTTTATCAACGAGGCTCACTACCAGTAAAATAAGTAAAATAAATTGAGCACACAAAATACAACAAAAACAGTGAAGCATGTTTCACATAGTTAAGGAAGGAGGTTAGCGCAGAACACAGTGGTCCATAACTAAGATTCTGGAACCAGAGTCATGGGTTCAAATCCTGCCTCTGCTCCCTGCTCACTATGTTTTCTCAAGCTGTTTCCCACTTTTAAAATGAGACGACAAGCTGGGTGTGGTGGTGCACTCCTGTAGGCCAAGCGCTGGGAGTCAAGAGTCCAGGAATCGCTTGAGTTCATGGGTTCGAGACTACTACCCCAGGCAACATAGCAAGACCTGATCTCAAAAAAGCAGCCAGGCACGGTGTCAGGCACCTGTAATCCCAGTTACCTGGGAGGCTGAGGCTGGAGATCCCTTGAGTCCATGGGATTGGGACAACCCTGGGCAACATAGGGAGACCTAGTCTCAAAAAAAATAAAATGAGACTACTAATAGGATCCTTCCTTCATTCCATATCATCTATCAAGGCTACACCTGTGTTGGCCCTTGGGAGCCACAGCTGTACTCGGAGCTGGCAAGGCTGGAAGTCTGGCTAACCCGAGGGAAGGAGGACCACGTGCACACAGCGATCCGTGGCTCCCGTCGATGAACCTAGAATGCTGCTATTCATAAGCATCATCCTGTGGTTTCTCGCAAATGACATATTGGGGACCTTTCACCTAGCCTTCCAGGGGGCACAGTGAGAACATGGACTCAGTCCAGCTAGGAGAGGGCTGGGGCTGGGTCTTGGACACGAGCAGCTGGCTGGTCAGCAGGGCTTCGGAAGCGAAAGGATCAGAGAGGCTGGTGCCCCAGAAGCCAGGACAGGCAGGAAGTTTCAGCTTCCCAGAAGACCCCGCAGATAGTGGAGCTCTTCTCCTGGCTACCATGCGTGCCCACTGAGGCCATGGGCACAAAAGATGGCAGCTGGGCTGAAAGAAAAGGATTGGAGGGCAAGGACGGTGTCTTGTAACAGGGTCTGGTAGAAACAGACACTGACTGTGATCTGCTCTGGAAAAGCCCCAATGCGTCGCTGGTGAAGGGAGTGAAGAGGGAGGCATGAGATTCTTTTTTTTTGAGACTAGGTCTCGCTATTTTTGCCCGTGGAACCGTAGGCTCACGTTGCCCAGGGTACCACAGACTCAAGCAATCCCCAGCCTCAGCTTCCCAGGTAGCTGGGATTACAGGCATACACCACCATGCCCAGTGATTTTTTTGGAACTAGGTCTCGCTATGTTGCCCCGGGTGGGACTCAAACCTCAACTCCTCATCCCCACCGCGACTTCCTAGGCTGCTGCTTACAGGCACATGCCACCGTGCCCGGCGGCCATGAGATTCTAAGACAGTTTGTCCTGTAGCTTTCAAATTTCCAGAAAATCCCAGCTACAAAGGGTGGCCTCTCCAGCTATACACTGCTCGAGCACTTAACTGATGAAAGCCTTTCCTTCAGTTTTCCTGCACCGGGACACCTCAATTGAGTCACAACCCCCCTGTGCACACACACCAGAGGGCTGGGCAGGCCTGGAATGCAGGCTGAGGAGGAGGGCCCAGTTGCAGGAAGCCTGGAAGCTTGCAGCACAGGACAGGAACAATGCCTGGCCTCCTCAGGAGGAGCTCCTTAGGCAAGGAACTTCCCTTGAGGTCAAATCCCCTCCTCCTCAGGGGACAAAGGGCCACTCAGACCCTCACTCCCTTTCCACTTGGTTGCTTCACAAAATTGGTCAGGAAGTGGAATGTGGCCTGGGGCCAGCCAAGCCCACAGCATCAGCAGGAAGTCCTCTTCAGGCCTCCAGGCCTGAACAAAGGCCCCCCCACACACACACCCCTCCTCCACCCTGCTGGGTCCCTGTGGTGTCCTGGCCTTGCTGGAAGTGGGTACCATCTGATGGGGGGAGGGAGGCTCAGGAGGCCTCAGCAGAGAGGGTGGATGGCGGAAGTCTGTGGAAGCCAATGTGGGAACCTGCCCATCTTAGGCCCTTGCAGCCTGCCTCTCCAACAGGCTGAGCTCTGTTTCTGGTGGGAGGAAAAGCGAAGAGCACCATTTGAGGTGGGATGGTGCAGAGGAAAGGGGTTCAGGGAAACAGGTGGGCAACACCTATGGTACCTTCTGAGTGGGCCCCCATGGAGAAGCTGGTGCGTGACCCTGTGACAGTCTCTCAAAGGGGAGGACCCAGGTTCCCAGCCCCACCCAAGGAAGGGTGGAGCTGAGCGTGGGAGAGGCTGCGGGAGACTGGGAGAAGGCAGGGAGAGACTGACAAGACCTAGAGGAGGTCCGTGGAAATAATGCCCTTGCTTCCTGGCCTTTCCCTTGATTTTGTTTTTGTTTTTGTTTTTTTTGAGATTAGCTCTCTGTATTTTTGCCTGTGGAACCACAGACTCAAGCAATCCCCAGTCTCAGATTCCCAGGTAGCTGGGATTACAGGCACGTGCCACCACACCCAGCTATACTATTTTGGAACTAGATCTCGCTACGTGCCCCCGCGGGACTCGAACCACGATCCCTGGCTCCGGCTGCAGCTTTCTAAGCTGGCGCTTACAGGCATGCGCCACCATGCCCAGCCTTTTCCCTTGGTTGTAATCTTTTCCCATCGAACGTGCCTTGGCCCCTTCTGCCCCTTTGCTGAAGTTCCCACCAGAAGGTGCCTCAGACTTGGGACAAGTTTTGGGGTCTTGGCTGCCCCGCTTTGGGTCAAGCCTAGGTGGTTGGACACTTACCTGTGAGGGTGATTCATGTGGAGACTGTTTAATCTACTCCTACTCTTCTCTCTAAGAGTAATGGTATTAAAGTTTCTTTCCACTGAAGGTCTTATGCACTAGAGGATGTTTCGTTCTTAGGCGGCAGATGGCAGAACCCACTTAGAGCTGTCAAGTGTGGGGTACTGGCATACCCCTCATCTTGCCTGATAACAGATGGATCACTGGGTTCCTCTCATCTGTGAAATGGGTCTGTGTGAGCACTTGAAGTGTAGGGGAGGCCCAGTCAACAGCTGCTAGGGATCACACCATTAGAGAACATGGCGTTGCAGATGGAATTGGTTCAAAAAATATTTGCGTCGTTCAGATTTGGAAATTGCATTGCCAAAAAAAATCCGTCCGTCCCCCCTCTCCCCGCATAGTCTACTGATTAGCTCCTTTTGTTTCTTTTTATCTCACAAAGACTAGGAGAGGATCTGGGACAAAATCTGGCCTACAAGGGTGTTTGGGGCTCAGATGTCTGGGACTTTGACTTCGAAGAGAAACTGGTCTCAGAACCGTTGGCTTTGCTACCAAGATCCCTGGTTTCCTGTCTAGATAGGACTTGGCAAAAGGTGCTTGGTGTTTGTCTTTCTTGATAAGACATGAAAAGCTACACTAAAACCAAAAGGAGAGAAGAATAACAAATGGACTTCAAAAGTCTGTATGAAATGTTTGGGTTGTGTATCATTTAACAGAGCCAATCTAATTTCATCTATAGAAACATCTTGCCTACAGGCTTCGTATTTTAGTTTTATTATTTTTATCATTATTTATTTATTTATTTGTTTGTTTGTTTGTTTATTTTTTAGAGACTAGGTCTCACTATGTTGTCCAGGGCTGTCTCAAACCCGAGGACTCAAAGTGATATCCAGCTTCAGTCTCACAAGTAACTGGGATTACAGGCACCCAACACCATACTGGCCTAATTTTGACTTTAAATAATCAACCCTCATCTAGGAGCTAAGTTAAAGCACAGGAAGTGATGCTGGGGGTAGGGTAGGGTGGGGTGGGGCCATGGGCCTATATCTGGGATGTTTGCAGTTCTGTTGGAGCACTGGGGTCTACTGGTCCTGGGGTGGAAGGGAAGTAAGGGAGGTGGGGAGAGTTAGGGAAGAATTAGATGCATTCCATCATCACTGGGGAAAAAGGAGAGGGGAATGGAGGGAAGAGAATGGGAGAACAAGGAGAAGAAGAGGAGTGTGTGGAGGGAAGGCAAGAAGAGGGGAGGCCAGGAGGGTGAGGATTAAAAACAGAGGGGCAGGAAGGAGGTGAGAGTAGGGAGAAAAGACAGAGGCTCATTTTTTCGGTAATGATGAGAGACCTAAATATTTCTGTTCATGCATACATCCAGTTTTAAGGGTATTTTTTTCCCCTCACAAAAACTTACACTAAGAAAAAAACCTCTCCTTAATGTGTTTCAAAACCAAACCCATAGTTTGCATCACAAGGCCCCCCCCATCCCCTTCCACCCCCCCACCCTCAGACACTTAATGTTTAACTAAGACTAGATTAGAAGATTCTACACTTCAGAACAACAGAGCAGACTCTCTGCTGCCTCATTCTATTTCCTTCAAGGCAAGTTAGTGAGGTTACAATCTGGCCATTGTTGACTACTTTTCAAGACTCATTAATCTCAAGCATGAACCAACTTAACAAGCAAGGCCATCTTTTGAAGTGAGCAGCAGTCATGATTTAAACAGAGGATTAGAAGATAATCCCATTTGAAGTCATCTTTAGGTGCTAAAATGGACCCAGTCGGTTGAGGGTGGTGGGCTGCAGGGACAAGGCAGGCCTTTCTCCTCTCCTCCCCTAGCAGGTCTTGCAGACGCCTGGAGAGACAGACAGATGGCAGCCCTCCCACAGCCAAAGAGACATGTTATCACAAAGACTGCTTCTTCACAAAATGATGGACTGTTTTATAGAAGTCACACCTTAGACTGAGACTCAGGTCAACCCTGTCCAGATTGTGGGCATGAGTTGCACAGGCTGCATCTGCTCTGTCCTGTGGATACCACAGAGCCAGTCCCCCCCACCCCCCTTCCAGTCAGCACCAGGAAGGACAAACCCATCACCTTAAACTGGAACTCCCCAATGTCACTCAGTTTGACTTGGAAGCATAGGAATAGAAGACTCTGCCCAAAGGAATCTCCTGTTCCTAGTCTACCTGTGCAATCCCTATGGAAAGGGGGATTCTGATATGGGGTAGTGACATAGCTAAAAACTGAATAGGCACCAAAATGTCTTGGTGGGTGGAGTCTGAGAGACACGCAAGAAAGAGCAAGAAGCGCAGAGAGGGTACGTAAAAAGGAAGAGCAAGGAGGAAGAAAAAGGAAGAAGACAAGAATGGTGGATTGAGAGAGCAGGACCACATGGTCTGCTGGGGGAAGCCCTCTGAGGAGTGAGCTGGAGGTGGCAAGGAGCCATGGTGATCAGTAGAAGAGTAGCCAGTGTAGAGAGTGTGGCACCACAGCAAGGTGGCATGGAGAGCTGGTACCTGGCAATGGCCAGGGATTTGGAAAGCTGATTTGTGCATCAGCAATTGTGGAAGAAATTTGAAGAGCCTTGGAGAAGCGGAGCAGCATGGAACACTGGAGAGGAAGCCAAGAGAAGATGCTGGAGGAAAGACTGGACCTGGCAGAGTGCCTATCCCTCAGGTTTGGAGGGCCAAAGGGGCGCCATCATGGACATGTGTCTTTGGGACCTTTGGGACTGAAAATGGTGACTGGGGTAAGGTAACTGCCACTTGTGACTAGGATGACTTTTTGTTTTCTCTGGTTGATTTCCTTGTTAACAAAACCCTGTTGTTTGAACTGCATTTGAGTGGCAACTGCTACTCGTGGGTGAAGCGGACCTGAAGTTTGTTGGTTAGCGGCTTTGGCTCCTTTCCCTCCCAGTATCAGTTGCAGGTTCCAAGTCACACCTAGGGAAGGGTGCAGCTGAGCAGTTTAGGAGCAGCTCAAACAGACTGGGGGAGACTCGGGAGAAGAGAGACCACCTGGAGGACACATGGAGCAGAGCTGTGGATGGCAGAGCCCATTCAGAGAGGCAGCTTTAGGGTCCCGGGAGCCCCTCAAGTCTGCTGGCTCACAAAGGCTTCCTCACAAAAGCTTCCTTATCGCCAGGATTCTGATTTTTACAAAAACATGGAATTTCTATTTGCCAAGCAATTAAGCATTTTCTTTTAAAAGCTGTCCTTTGATGGTGCAAATACAAAACAGCAGGCAAGCTAACAATTAGCAGTGAATTTTATATGCATTGCTAATGTATGGTCTAATATGGAGGGGATTCCCAACACCAGAGAAAAGAAGATGCCTTTGCACTCAGCAAAGCAGTGACATGCCTTCTACTTTAAAAAAAAAACGGTATTCTGCTGGACTCACACTCTTTCCCTCCTGATGCTGACCATGGAGGGGCCTGTCACAAGTGCTGTGGAGGGAACATTCCAGGCCCGCCTTCTGAATTTTTGAGGGGCCTCCTTCCTTCTAAAGACAGGGTCACCGCAGATGAGTTTGTGGAGTGCCTGGAACAGGGCTTCCCTACAGGGCTAGAGTCCAGGTCTCTGGATGTTACAGCCTGGCCCCTGGCCCTGCCACCCTTTAACTGTCTACCCATACATACCCTTGACACCAGAACCTGACTGGATCGAGGGCAACACACACACACACACACACACACACACATACACACCTCCCCCCACACACAACACACACATACCCCTCCCACTCAACACCCCCCACACACACACACACCCCATGCACGCACACGCACCAGTCCAAGATGGCTGGAATGTGCTACCCAACCAGCTGGGTCAGACAGTCTGGGAAACCTTAACTAAAAGACGGTTGGGAAGATAATCACAGCCAACAGAAAGTAAGGAGGCAGGATATGGAGGCCCAGTTGAACTGTAGCAGTCAAGTAGTCTGCTGACATCACTGACATCACTTCCTGTGAGGTACTGACATCACTTCCTGTGAGGTACTGGTTCTCAGAATCCCTGTGGCCTCAGGACCCCCACCCTCTTTCTTGAGCTGTGCTGAGAGGCTCTGTCTGGAAACCAAGGTCTACCTGTCAATATTAGCCACTGCGCCTTTAAAAAACACTTGCTAGGAAGACTAAAAATTCAAAAAAGCAGGACTATAAATGGAAAAAAAGTCAGAGAAATCTGTTCAAATTTCACCAAAAACATATAGAATAAAAATGAACCGAGACACTACTTTTACTGGTTAGATTAGCAACGGCTTGCAAACGAGAACACACGAAAATCATGAGGATTCAAAATGGCTGCTCCATCTAGGGTCGTCCCCAAGAGACAACCTCTACACCAGCCATTGGCGCCCTGGCAAACTGCAGTTCTCAGACAGACTGCCCATCCGTGTCCTGCATGTGTCTCTCTGCTTTCTCCTCTCCCTAACTAACCTATCCTTTGAAAACCACCTTTGCCTGCTGGGTCTGTGCAAACATTTCATCTCCTGGGTGGACTTGGGCCATGCCCCGCTGAAAGGAACTTCTCAGCAGGAACCCAAGGATTCCACTCTCTGAACCCAACTCTTCATCAAAATGGCATGCGTAATAAATGGCACTTCCATTAAGACCCGGCAAATTATACACTACTCATCCTAACAAGTCTACCAATCTTATGTATCAGGAAGAGGATTGCTCGCTTATTATTACTGAGTGAATAATCTTATTGTCATCTAGTGAACAATGTAATTTCGTTTTATGTTTGTCAAGACAGAATTCAAAGACAAATCTGTGGTTCAACTTGGAATCAGCAAGTTACTTTCACTTTATTCCATGTCTTTGTCTTCCGATTTCCCTCTAATTTGGATTTTAAATAGTTTTCTCATTTTTCCTTGCAGCTCATCTTGAATGTCATGAAATGTCGGTGAAAAGAGGTAGGATATAAATAAGCAAAATATCATAAGAGGAAAAAAGGGGGGGGCACCTTCCAGGATCAACTGTGTGATTTTCCAAATGGAGAATAACTTGGACTTAGCAAGAAATGAGATTTTGTCTCATGCTACAAACTAAACACCAAGTCATTTCAATAAACTCTCCACTAACCTTGTTGAGACAAAGCCTCTATTTTTTGGTGGACATGCCGGTTTGGCTGGAAGAGAGATGATAATTGCTCCGCTGAACAGCGACTCTTCTTAAATCACTCTCTACAATCTCTTGATGAGCATCTAATTAGAGGCAACTCATTCGTGCCTTTTCTCTTTCAATGGCAAAGATTTTGTTGAATCCAGTGACAGGTTAAAACCTTGGTAAGTGACAGCAGATGGGGAAAATGACTTGATTGATGTCTTTCAGCTAATCTAAAGTCTACCTAAATTTCCTGGGATAAAATACCTTTCACTTGTCAGGAAAGGTATGTAAGAGAGACAGCAGACACAGTTAACTAGTGCCGGAAGGGCAAGGCTGTAACAGAACTGAGCGGGTGTGGAATAGAAGAGAACCTTGAGGAGTCATTTTCTTCTGAAAACCTCAGCTTTAATACCGTAAAGTGACAATGATGCTTTCCCTGTCACTTATCTGTGCTTCTGTGGGAAACAGCGGGGAAAGCCCTCTCGGGCACAGGACAGCAACTATTCCACTCTGCTGCGGGGTAGGTGATCATGGGCAAGTTAATTAACTTGTCTACACTCCAGCTCCTGATCTGTAAAATGGGCTGCCAGTACCGCTGCCAGGACTAAATGAGGTGAAATATGTAAAGCACAGAGACAGCAAGTAGCAGCCTCACTAGTAAAGGCTCTGATGCTGTGACTTATCATTTCCAGTTGTACTACTCTGATCTATAGAATGATGAACATGAGCGAACCCATTGTCATGAAGGGCAAATACGATGACAAACATAGATGCCAAGAGGAGCGAGTCAGTGAGTACAATGAGGGAAGAACAATCACAATGGCAACAATGAAGGCTTTCATAGAGCCATAGCTTCTGCAGAGCTGCTTCAGCATGCACGAGCTGCCTAAGCCCCGGATGCCTTTCCAAAAGCAAGAACGCCTGTTGGGGTTTCATCTGGTGACAACTGTTAGTTAATAACTAATCATTAATCATTTAATTAATAAATAATTAATACAATTGGGTTTTGACAATTTTAATTAAAAAACATTTAAACATATTTCATATAAACATAAATATGCAGTGTTGGTACCACCCAGATAACATTATCGTACAAACCTTTTCTTATTAGACATGTTTAAGCCTAGTTTTTTTTTTTTTTTTTTTTTTGAGACTAGGTCTCACTATTTTTGCCCGTGGAACCTCAGGCTCTCCTTGCCCGGGGTACCACAGACTCCAGCAATCCCCAGCCTCAGCTTCCCAGGTAACTGGGATTACAGGCCCGCACCACCACGCCCAGCTATTTTTTTGGAACTAGGTCTCGCTATGGGCCCCAGGCGGGACTCGAACCGCGATCCCTAGCCCCGGCCGCTTCATAGGCTGAAGCTTACAGGCATGAGCTACCGTGCCCAGCCTTAAGCCTAGTTTTTATTTTTCTATTATAAATACAGTCTCATGAAAACTTGGGCGCAAGAATCTTTGTAGATATATGCCCCCAACTATTTCATTTTTTTTTAACCAATATCTGCTTTATTATTATTATTATTATTTTTAACATCATTTCAGTCCCTGGGGGTCACCCATCACCATCACCTCCACTCCCCGCCCGCTCCAGCTGGTCCCCTCTCTCCCCTTGTATAGTTTCATTTGGTTGACCATATATTAGTGATGCCCCCAACTAATTTGAATTTCTAAGCTAAAAATTTCCATGTTACAGTTTAGATGCAAATTTGTCAGGAACTGCCAAGAAGTTTTCCAAAGCGATTGTCATGCTCTATGGTGCTACTAAAACATGAAAATTCCAGATGCTCAACATCCTCTCCAATAGTTGTATTTTCAGGGTTGTTTTTTTTTTTTGTTTTTTTTTTGAGACTAGGTCTCGCTATTTTTGCCCATGGAACCGCAGGCTCTCGTTGCCCAGGTTACCGCAGACTCAGGAAATCCCCAGCCTCAGCTTCCCAGGTAGCTGGGATTATAGGCACGCACCACCACGCCCAGCTATTTTTTTGGAACTAGGTCTTGCTACGGGCCCCAGGCGGGACTCAAACCGCGATCCCTAGCCCCAGCCGCTTCATAGGCTGAAGCTTACAGGCATGAGCCACCATGCCCGGCCTGTATTTTCAGGTTTTAAAAAGTAATGGTTGAAAATTGAACTGCAACCATTCCAATGTGTCTCTAGAGGCATCTCATTTAGCTTGTAATTTGGACTTTCCTGATAAGAATGGAATTTCTTTTTTTTATACTTCAAAATAATGAGAAGGAAAGAAAAACAACGAATATTTTAAAACGTGCAATAGATTTTCAAGAGTATGTCATGGAAGACATCAAAATGACCATCCATACGCTTCGACCAGAGATCTGGCACGCCTGCGGAGCTGCCTTCCAAAACATTGGGTGAGGTGAGATGTTGTAAGGACACAGTCTTCAGACTCTGCCCCCTTTGTAACTGACATTGCTCAGTGCCCAGCCCTAGGAGAGGACTAATTCAGCAGGGTCCCTTACAGGAGAGACAGGGGCCTTGGCAGAAGCTGATTGTTCAGAAGAAAATTGCCCCGCTCCCTCCTTAACTCCCAACCCCCAAGACCCTTCATCCCTCTTCATCACCAATGTCAATCAGATCCCTCACCTCCTCAGCAGAAAGTACTCCTTACCCAGCTCGTGCTCTAAACACACTCAAATACCCACAATCTCTGTCAAGCAAACTCTCTCCCCCAACTCCTTCCAAACCCTCCACCCCCCAAGTCTTGGCTGCATTCTTACCACCTGGAATTTCTAGGAAAGGCTGCTTTCTTCCTGATACAGGGGCCCACACACAGGGTAACTGTGGTTCTCAGCATGGCAACCTGGGAACCAGCCAGGCACCCACAGCACCAAGCCTCGGGACAACTGCACACACAAAGGTCATTCTTTCCTTTCTCAGACAGACTTCATCTGCTCTCTGAGGAGGATGGACAGCTCTGCCTTACACGAAACTCCTTGGAGCGCTTGGAAACCAGGACTTGAAGCACAGAATCACCACCAATGAAGATAATCAGAGTCCTCAGCCAATCCCTTGGGACTCTCAGCAGAGAAGACAGAGTTAAAGATGCCCATAGTTACTCAAGCACTTTGCACCATCTGCCTCATCGTCACACCCTAATAATTTGTTATTTTTCTCATAATCTCAGAAAATTACAGGAAATAGATTTGAGGCTCCATGGATCTTTTGCGCATTTTCCAAAAAAAAAAATTTAACTTCTTTCTTTCTTTTTTTTTTTTTTTTTGAGACTAGGTCTCACTATGTTGCCGGGGGTAGTTCCGACCCTACAGACTCAAGTTATTGCTAGCCTCAGCCTCCCAGGTAGCTGGGATTACAGGCGCCCGCCACCACAAACGGCTGTTTTTTTTAGAGACTAGGTCTCACTATGTTGTCCAGGGGAGTCTCGAACTTGCAGACTCCCAGCACTAGGATTACAGGTGTGTGCCACCATGACCGGCTTGTACTTAATTCATTTAAAAATTTCTCTTTCTCTTTCTATATGTTTGTGTGTGTGTTTTATAAATGAATTTTATTCATTTATCTATGCACCCATGCCCCCCTCTTCCCTGTAAACATCACCACTGGGCAAGTGTGGAAGCTGACTCGGTCACATTAACACTCATGTTTTGCCAGGTGCACAAACCTTTCAGACAATGGGGCCATACTCTCAGACACAAGTTAGATTTCATCAGAGAACAGCCAGGAGACTGGGATGGAGAAAGAAATGCATGGTTTGCAGTTTTAGAGAGAAAAGTAGAACAAATTCAGGGCTGAACAGCCCTACCCATAAACTTGAGCTCTCAGAAGTCTTTTAGGCTTGCAGCTTCAAACCTCCTGTGTTTGGACTGGAAAGATTCTTCATTTGCTTGCCAAAAAAATGTTTTAAAATGTAAGGCTGGACTTAAAAGCTAGAAGGTTCAACCAAGAGCTGGCAACTCTGGGCCTGTTTTCCCCAAGCAACTACAAGCAACTACTACCCCTAAATGGCCAGATTGTCTATCAGGGACACCCCCATCCTGCCACCTGTCCCCCAAAAGGACTCCAGTGATCTGTTTCCCTCCCTTGCCTTTGGGGAGAGTGAATTGCGGGTCCAGAGAGAGGCCTCTCTAACTTGTTCTACAAACGAGAAAATAAAGTCCAGAGTGGGTCGGTCACTTGCCTAAAATCACACAGCTTCTCAGAGCAGAGTCACACAAGAACCCAGACTCCCTTCCAAACAGTGGGACACCCGAGAACCTCTATTTCCAGGGCAGAATCTTGAGCTAGGGAGAGAACCCGGTTGGTAGCCTTGTCCCAGAAACTCCCTCTCAAGCTAAACAACTTTGACCTTGAATTGGTCACCTGGCAGACCAGGCATGGTGGCGTGTGCCTGTAAGCAGTAGCCTAGGAAACAGCAGCCAGGGTCAGGGATCGTGGCTCGAGTCCTTTCAGGGGCAAGTAGTGGGACCTAGTCCCCCCAAAAAAAATAGCTGGGCATGGTGGTGCGCACTTGTAATCCCAGCTACCTGGGAAGCCGAGGCTGGGGACTGCTTGAGCCTGTGGTACCCCGGGCAACGTGAGCCTGCGATTCCACCAGCAAAAACAGTGAGACCTAGTCTCAAAAAAAAAAAAAAGGGAAAAAGGAAAAGAAATGATCAGTCAACAGTTTGATCAGTCAACAGTTTGTGACTAAACTTACTAAAATAAGGAAAGGATGGATGGAAGAATGCATTGTATGGCCTATGTAGGTTCTCAGAATGGTCTTTTCTGCACTTCACGCCTCCCCAAGTTTTATGCACCCGTAGGGAGGTGTACATCAGAGCACAGTTGGGCTTGGTCCATTTACATGTGGGTTGTTTTTTGTCCACTGATTCCACATTCAAACAACTGCAAATGCTGGTTGGACCCAACCTGCCCCACCCCTAGGTGGGAACTCAGTGGAAGCTAAATGTTGAGCAAAGGGAACTTGAGCACCCAAGGATCTTGTTATACCTGTGAGTCCTGATCTGGGGGTGAGTAGGAGGGGGGATACCAAGAGATGGCTGCAGTTGAGTTTGGGGGAGTCAACAGTAATACACAGATCTCTGACTGAGGGGAGAGATCAGCACCCCTGACCCCTCACGTTGTTAAACTCTACATGAAATTACACCAGGAAGGAAAGCCAGTAAAACCATTCAATCATAAAGTGATTCGAAAAATAACCCACAAGGTCCAGGCACAGTGGTGCATACCTATAAGCAGGCAGCCTAGGAAGCTGCAGCGGGGACCAGGGATTACAGTTTGAGTCCCACTCGGGGCAACGTAGTGAGACCTAGTCCCAAAAAATAGCTGGTGGTGGCGCACACCTGTAATCCCAGCTACCTGGGAAGCTGAGGCTGAGGATTGCTTGAGTCCGTGTACCCTGGGCAACGTGAGCCTGCGGTTCCACGGGCAAAAATAGCAAGACCTAATCTCAATAAATAGATAAATAAAAATAACCCACAAATATGCAAAATACTTGAAAACCCAAACAACAGAGATGTAGATAGCAGCACTACTTACAACCCAGATGATGACCAGTCTTCTGGATAGAAAAGGATCAATATTCCAGTGCGTGAAGGGGAGGAAGGTGATGTAGAACACTTCTTGACCCAGAGCAGCTGAAAATCTGAACAGGTAATAGTAGAAATAATTCTTCACAATGTACTTTTGGACATAAGCCTGAAAGAAACAAGTTAAAAGATCATGAACAAATAGAACATTCACTGTGGGGCAAGTTTCAAAAACTTTTCACTGCTCCATTATGACCATCGTCACCTACAAAATGGGCAAAATTATAGCTGCCTCACTGGTTAAGAAAGTTAACTTTCTTAACAGTTAAGAAAGGGAACGCACCAACACGGACAAACTCACCTCACGTCATAGTAGGTGCTTATTAAATACAAGGCATCTGTTTTATCTTTTAATTTCAGTATATCTAACACATCTGCTTGAAAAGAACCAGATTTTAACCACACATATCACTGTGCGCCTGTCCTTCCCAGCAGGCAGATTTGAGTTGATCTTGAATTCAGATGAGATCTCTAATCAGTTTATAATATCATCAAAATGGCCATCCTACCAAAAGCAATCTACAGATTCAATGCAATCCCTATAAAAATTCCAATGACATTCTTTAAAGAAATGCAACAAAAATTACTGAAATTCATATGGAACAATAAAAGCTAGCTAAAATTCTCCTGACCAAAAGAAAAGAGAATGGAGGAATCACTCTCCCAGACTTCAAGTTATACTACAAAGCCATTAGAATTAAAACAGTGTGGTCCTGGAACAAAAACAGACACACAGACCAATGGAACAGAATAGAATGCCCAGAAACAAAGCCACACATATATGGTCAACTAGTCTTTGACAAAGAGGCAATAAACATCCAGGAGAATAAGGCCAGTCTATTCAATAAATGGTGCTGGGAAAATTGGATCACTACATGCAAAAAAAAAAAAAAAAAAAAAAAAAAAAGAAGCTAGACTCTTCCCTCATGCCATTGTAGAAAACCAACTCAAAATGGATAAAAGCCTTTTTCCCTTTTAAATAAAATCTTCCTTTCTGGGAGTCATTTGCAAAACCAGTGACCAGTCAGTTATTGAATTTTAATTTTCCAATATTCAGCAACGAGATGATCATCTTAAACCATAGGAATGTGTGAACAGAAATGATATAAGACAACTGGAACTTCATCATGCTGGCATATAGCCTCTGAATGACCACAGCAACAACAAACAGAAAAACACCCCCATATTCCCCTACAGCAGATACATCCCCACAGTCACCTGATGCCACCTCAGCCAGGATGCAGTGATCATGTCATCCCTTAGCATGTGTCACTGGTGAGCACACATTGGTCCCAAACTTGCCCATCAAAACACAGGTGACATTAATTCTTCACTAAATTAAATAGTAATCCAGATGTTATTAGGGGAAGACACAGAACCAAATGTTTTCTGTGTTATATAGAAGACCAGTGAGGGAGGGAGGTGAACTCTGTCAGCACAAGGCATGTGGCCAGAACCATGTCCCCCAAACGTCCGTAGGACCTATGGGCATGTGACCTATGTGACAAAAGGGACTTAGCTGATAGGATTAAAGTGATGACTCAGAGAGACTTCTGGACTGTCTGGGTGGGTTTCCCATCATCACATGGATCCTGAAGCAGAAGCAGACGGCAGAAAGATCAAGAGTGACTGGAGGACGCTGTGTGTCAGTTTTGCCGATGGGGAGGAAAAGCAAAAATCTTATCACAGAGATGAATATGGATTGGGTTTTTGTCTTGGTTTATTTTTACACAAAACCTGTGGTCCTTAAATCCTGGGGGAATTCAGAGAAGAAATGACATGCAGTCATTCTGCAAGTATTCATTCTGCACCTGCCGTGGCAGAGAATGTTTGCTGGCCCCACGGGAACACTTGGATGAACCTGTACAGTGCCTGGTTTTAAGGAGCTTTTCTCTGGCGGCGGGCAGGGGTGGCACCAAGTATATCATTTCAGGGAAGTGAATTTTAGAGGGTCAGTACTATGTTTGAGGCCTTCAAAATGGTGTAGAGTATTTTCCTACTTAAAGAATAAAAGAGATGACCTTGGCAATAGCAAGAACGTGAACTGTACATGACACAGTTCACTGCTTACCAAATTTGCTTTCCTCTCCCTCCTCCCTGAGAGGCACCTGATATTCCAGCATCTCTCTAGTTTCTTCACAGAGCCTGTGACTCAGGGAGGGTCCACAGGGCTCACGGGTTCTAGCGAGATATATATATATGGATTAATCCACATCAGTCATTAAGTTCAAAACTTCACTCTCAAGTTAAACTGTGTGTGGTACCACCTGGAAGAAGTTGGCATTCAGACAGGAGCACAAGCTGTAAGCTAAAGTTCAAGTTCATCTCTTAGGGAAGAGCTGTGCTTCCAAATGAATTCAGATTAGCGAGAATGGCAATAGATTATCCTAAAAGAGAAAGGCAAGAATACACAGATGAGCTAAACAAATAAGGGAGGGCATAGCTGCACCTCCCTGGCAAGATACTATGCTTGGGTTTGCAAAACAGAGGGGCTGTGATGGATAAATAAAAGACAACCCTCCCCCACTATCTGACTACCTGATGTGAAGACTAATCCATGTGAGTTCTGTTTTATAAATACACATCCCACGAACTTGACCTTGAGGCAAAACCTGTAAAGAGTCCCTTTACAGAAATATTAGTTATTAACCCGCCAGGTATCAGGAAACCATCCTGTGGTGAAACTTTACCAGGTGATAGTTTGCCAAGTTATGACAATGGTCAAACCTCTTCCTCGTGTCATTTCAGGGTCCCCAGTGCTACGTGATGTTGTATGTGCTCATGAAGTGGTGACAACCACTTCCCTACGCTAGTGGTTCATCTGAGACCAAGTTCAACATCTCCATTGCAGTAAATAATCAGAAGGACAAGGCAGGATGACGGCCAAGTCCGTAGGTCTCACATCTCACCAATGGACTGTTCTATAGTATCTCAGGCTTTCTACTGGAAGGGGGGAGAGAAATAGTTTCTAAATCTTAGGGACAGACGCAAAGGTGAAATCTAAAACATCAGCATACACAGTTACTGAGGAACTGTTAGATAACATCTCTGAGTATGCAGTTCAATAACACCAGAGCCAATATTTATTTGCACTGAATTCTTACGACCTGTGCCTGTCTTCTCAGAACAAGATCTAAGTTTTCCTTGCAGGAAACCTCAGAGCACATGGCTTCGAAATCTTATTGGCAAAAACAGGACTTTCAGTTAAAGTGTGTGTGGGTGATGGGGAACCATTAGTGAGCGAAGCAGCAGGGGTTAGAAACAGAAGTGAACCGGGCATGGTGGGCACCTATAATCCAAGCACTGGGAGGGCAAGAGGCCACTTGAGTTTGTGGGTTTGAGACTGCCCCAGGCAACATAGTGAGACCTGGTCTCGAAAAAGCAGTCATGCACAGTGGCAGGTGCCTGTAATCCCAGCTACCTGGGAGGCTGAGGGTGGGGATCATTTGAGACTGTGGGATTGGGACTACCCCAGGCAACATAGCGAGACCTAGTCTCAAAAAAAAAAAAAAAGAGAGAAAACAAAAGAAATAGAAGTGAGAAGCAAGGTGAGTGGTAGAGAGGCAGAGAAAAAGCTAAAGAGAGACCAGGCATGGTGGCACATGCTTGTAAATGGCAGCCTAGAAAGCCACGGTGGGGACCAGGATCATGGTTGAGTCCCGTTCAGGGAAACATAGCGAGACCTAGTTCCAAAAAATACAGCTGGGTGTGGTGACGCGTGTCTGTAATCCCAGGTACCTGGGAAGCTGAGACTGGGGATTGCTTGAGTCTGTGGTACCCCGGGCAACGAGAGCCTGCGGTTCCAAGGGCAAAAATAGTGAGACCTAGTCGAAAGAAGGAAAGAAGGAAAGAAGGAAAGAAGGAAAGAAAGAAAGAAGGAAGGAAAGGAAGGAAGGAAGGAAGGAAGGAAGGAAGGAAGGAAGGAAGGAAGGAAGGAAGGAAGGAAGGAAGGAAGGAAGGAAGGAAGGAAGGAAGGAAAAAAGAAAAAGCTAAAGAGAAAAGACACCAAGTCCCTGAGAGGCAGTGTCTCTGGGCCAATGACTCAGGAACTAGCAGGAATTAACAGGCACTATTTTAGACAAAAGAGCAGGAAGGCATGTGGAGAGCTACTTTGGAAATAAAATACTTCTTTATCTATGATGCGTGGCGGTCAAATGACATTGCTAGTAAGCAAGGACTGATGAGCTGGGACGTCCCACATACCCTCACTACTAACTGCAAGTGCCATCGAGATTCCCAATCATGTCTTATTATTTTCCTGAAAGTTTAAAAAAAAAGGTATTTTCACAGGTTTAAAAAAAAAGGTGGCATCTCTGTCTCCCAGTGCTGTCTTTCTTTTGCGGTCATAAATTCCTCAAGTGCACCTCCTTCTCAAATTCAGGGAGTTCAGGTCGCTGCTCTATTCTGCTGATACTGGAGCACTCCTTTTTCCCTGCCAGGCCGCCTTCAACAAATAAATAAATCAAGAGAGGGAGGAGTCACACAGGCCGACTGCGTGATGGAAGAGAAAGAGTGCCTATAATCTGAGACTTCTTGACTCAGCTGCCCCCAAACACCTGCACGGTGTCTTGTTTTCCAGACACTCACCCAGGAGCACTAAAGTAAAGGAAATACAGTCAGGTCAGCGCTGCTACATCTAAGTGGAGCAAGGGCTGACCCAGAAGGCAGAAGAGCCAATGCCTGGCAGACCTGGCAGTCTGCCCAGCTTATGAGCTTTCAAAGGAGAAATATAAGAAATAGCTTTTAGCCAGAACAATGTACGAACGACCTTGGAGAAGTCAATTTGCCTTTCTGAACTTCAGCGGCCTCAGCTGCAAAAAATCAGGGGAGTTAGTTCCATTGCTTTGCAATATACAAGAAACATCTTTTTTTCCTTTGTATTACCATGCATTTGTCATATGTAAAGTAATATGTAAATGTCCACATATGATAATCATCTCTATATAGTCAGCAAATCGGAGGTACCCAGTAGGCTAGATGCTGCTGTAGGGAATTACACTCACATGTCCACACACCAGCTCTTAGACTAATCCTATGATTACTAGACTAGCCTAGAAGAACATTCTGAAGCAGGGAAAAGCCTGTTCAAACTATCACCCTCTATAACAGACGTCAGTTGACATCAGACTGAAAGCCTGTATTAACTGACAGTGAGGTGGGGCCCGGGGCTCCCCAATACTTCAGTCCTGCTCTGGAGCATCCCCTCAGAGCAATTCAGTCGCCACTTTGCAAACCACTGACCTGATCCTCTGCCTGACCTCAGCCCTCACCTTGCTTAGAACTAAGCTTGGTCTTGAATGCAGAGGCCACTGCTATTCAAATCTTGAGGTCGGCAAAGGATTTGACAAACTGAAGCAAGCAACCCCACAAGGTCATAGGACTCAGCCCCAATTTGCAAATTACACTTGTCAACGTAAGTTCTTCTAAGGGTCACGTTTGAGATGATTTTCTCAACAGGGAGGATGAGATCCATCCTTCTCAGCAGTTCACTTTAATCAGATGCAGCAGAAAGAGCTCATTGTCGAAGGCTGAGAGAGACCAAATCCAGGCAGGGTACATCCACCACATCCTGGAAACTGACTCGAAGACCTGAAGCTCTTTTATCCAGCAAAGCATTCCCAAACAGCAGTGTCCCTCCATGCTCCCTTGGCATTGGAGGCATTTCACAGACCGATGAGGGGGCAAATGAGCAGTGGGTGGGCTGACCTGGAGAGCAGGCGGCCCGTGGAGGGAAGCTGCAGAGAGTCCAAGGTTAGGAGCCAGACTCTGGAAGTCTTGGGCTGAAACCATGCTGCCCGACGCGCAGGGCCTCAGCGGTCTCCACTAAGATGTGAGTGTCCAGCTCTTTTGTCTTTCCATCCGCAAATGGGAATGACACCAGTACCTACCACACGGGTTGCCTGGGAAGACCAATGCAGGCACCTTGATGGTGCAGGAGAAACCTGACCCTGGAGCCAGCAGAGAAGCTTCCCCATATGACGTATATTTTTCTATTTATATATATAATTTGTTCCTATATGTATTTTACATCATTGTAATCCCCCGGGGTCACCCATCACCCTCCCCTCCCTGGCTGCTCCCACTGTTCCTTCTTCCCCATTGCGTACTTTCATTTGGTTGTCCATATATATTAGTGAAAGCATTTGGTTTCTGTCATTTTCTTTCTGACTTGTTTCTGCTAATATGATTTCTTCTAGGTACAGCCATGTTATCATAAATTCATCAAATTTGTCAGATTTAATTGATGAGTAATATTCCATGGTGTATATAGACCACATCTTTTTCATCCATTTGTCTTTTTTGGGACATTTGGGTTGTTTTCATGTCCTTGAGATTATAAATAGTGCTGCAATAAACATCCGGGCACAGGTGTCCCTTTGTATCCACTTTGGGTAGATTCCCAGAAGAGCGATTGCTGGATCAAATTGGTAGTTCCATTTTCATTAGTTTGAGGGTCCTCCACACAGCTTTCCATAGTGGCTGGACGAGTTTACATTCCCACCAGCAGTGTAAGAGTGTTCCTTTCTCTCTACATCCACGCCAGCACTTGTTGTTGCCCGTTTTATGGATGTGGGCCATTCTTACTGGTGTGAGGTGGTATCTCATTGTGGTTTTGATTTGCATCTCCCTGATTGCTAGTGACATTGAGCAAATTTCCATGTACCTGTTGGCCATGTGTATTTCTTCTTTGGAGCAGTGTCTTTTTAGTTCTTCTCCCCATTTTTTGATTGGGTTTCTTGTTTTGTTTTTGTTTAGTTGTGTGAGTTCCTTGTGGATCTTCATTACTAAACCCTTATCACTCTCGTGGAGGGCAAAAAATGTTTTCCCATTCAGTTGGGCTTCTTTTTGTTTTTTCTGTTGTCTCTTTTGCTGTACAGAAACTTTAAAAATATGAAACACTTCAGGAATGTGCATGTCATTCTTGCGCAGGGGCCATGCTAATCTCTGTATCATTCCAATTTTAGTATATGTGCTGCCGTAACGAGCACACATGATGTGGTTGCTGACCACCGTGAAGATGGCGGCATGGAGGATTTCCCAGGAAGCCCTTCTCCACACGAACATGCATACTAGTCACCGGAGGGAGCCTTGTTGAAAATGCAGGCTTTGATGCAGGTCACCTGAGGCAAGGAGTGTCAACGAGCTTCCAGGAGATGCTGATGGTACCCTCTTCCCAGATCTCATTCTGGTCAGCAAGCTGAGGGACAGCCCGGTGGTGGGTCTTTAACCACCAACACAAGCTCATCCTCGGTGAGAGGAAGCATGGCAGGAGCCACATTGAATAAGACAAGATGGTCAAGGCGACAGGTGGAAATGCTGGTGAGACAGGACAAAATACTTCGTGGGTCCCCAGCAGCAGCCCACAGTAGTCCTCCTCAGCAGGAACTGAGTCCAGACCAGACCATCGAAGGTACCAGCAGGAAGGATGCACCTAAAAGATGCCCCTTTGAAAGTGACTGGCTCACCCCAACTGAGGATGCAAGAAAACAAACCATTGCCTATTTCTTGCCTTCATTCTAGAAAGGTTTGCATGAATTCTGAGTGACAAATGCAAAATAAGGACTCACATCATTTGGAAAGCATTCCTAGCCTTCTAGACCACCATGATACAGAAAAACAAATGATCGCATGTCCCTAAAAAAGAACTTTTGCACCACTGGCTTGAACTCCTGGCTTGGAAACGGGGTTCACAGACATTTGTTGTCATGTTCTCTGTTTAAATAGCAGTTGGCTTTTTCTTCCAAACACATACTGATTTTTAAAGATGTGCATCTGAAATATATCTGCCTTAAAGCAGTCACTGCAATTAAAGAACAATAAAAAGATAGAAAAATGCAGAGGAGGCCGGGCACAGCGGCGCCTGCCTTTAATCGCAGCCTACAGAGCAAGGCTGAGACTGGGAATCATTTGAGTCCATGGGTTCAAGACCCGCCTGGGCAACACAGTGAGACCTAATCTCAAAAAATAGCTGGGTGTGGTGGCGTGCACCTGTAATCCCAGCTACTTGGGAAGCTGAGGCTGGGGATTGCTCGAGTCTGTGGTACCCCAGGCAATGTGAGCCAGCAGTTCCTTGGGCAAAAAAGTGAGACCTAGTCTCAAAAAAAAAATGTAGAGCAAAGTAGCTCATTAAGTGATTTTTTGTGAAAATGCTGTTTTACTAATACTGGGGGAAATTCGTTGTCACCCCTAGCAATGCAGTGATACACGAACCCAACCTGAACACATGACTCTCAGCTCTCCCTGGGAGGGGTCACAGGGCACTTGCTTGCTCAGGATCATCTGTCAGGGTACACATGTCTTGGGAAGAGGGACGCCAACCTGAGTCAGATTGAGACCCATTCATGGAGACCTGGGCCTGTCTGGAAAAAGGACCTTTCATGGCCAGGGTGATATTCCAAAGGCAGAAAGTTCAGAACTAAAACTCTAAATTACCTGGTTCCTTGATTCTCATACTCTGCCTATGTTCAGCCAGGATTTCTAAGCTGGAACCTAGAGATTGAGAAGGGCACATTTAAGGAACTTGTAGCTTTCTATAGCTTAGATAATTCACCAGGTTTCCATCCTACTATTGCTCTCTTCAAAACTAGGCTTTGGCAGTTTATCAATATTTTTGGCAGTTTCTGCCATTACACACCACAGAGATGCAAGGTCTGTTAAATAAACACTATCTCCAAGCTGCACTAAGTCATCGCAGAGCACGTTAACACACCAATACAAACTAAGCAATGCTCGATATTAAAAATCATAGAAGGCAAACCTTTTCTAAATCAGTCTTCCTAGATTAGTTCCATAGGGTGCGCTACCCCCCCCCCCCCCCCCCCCCCCCCCCCCCCCCCCCCCCCCCCCCCCCCCCCCCCCCCCCCCCCCCCCCGTGGGTGTCATTGTCTCCTGTTTAAGATTGCAGATTTTAAGGTAGGTATGCTAAAATGTGAGAATTGCCTTAGATTTTTTTTTTTAGAAAGACACAAGGGGTAGGAAGAAGTGAAACAGTTTTGTTTTTGTTTTTTTGTAATGTAATAATTTAGGAGCTGTTTTTGGAAGGCGGAAAAACAAAGAGAATATATAAAGAGATTTGAAACAAAGAGGAGGAGGAAAAAAGGAAAAATGGGAATTGAGATTTAGGTTTGGTTTTTGCCATTTTGTGGAATAACAATGTGAGCCATGTGAGTTTGGCTAAGTGGCCGTGGCCTGGGGCCTGCAGCATCTGGCTGGTCCAGGCTGGTACCCTGTGTGCTAAAGGTGGTTAAGAGTTTGCAGATTGGGGGCGGGGGGGCAGGCAGATCCTTGAGATTACAATGTTGTGAAATTTATATATAAATTTAAAAAAAATTTTTTTAAGTGTTTGCAGATTTAAACTCCGTGTTGGAGTTTGTTTTGCTGAGTTTGACTTGTGTCTAGAAGAGGCCGTGCAAAAGTTGGGCCTGAAAAGAAGGTGACTTCGCTGGGTCCGGTACCAAAGTATTTTTTTTTTTCTTACACCCAATTTCAACTTTAGCAAGGAAGTGGATCCAAAGCAGGAGTATTTCATTTAGCAGAAAGTGCTAGGAGGAAGCCAGAGGAGAATAATGTGTGACATGTAGGTTGAGGGATGTTCCCCAAGGAGGCATTGGAGCTGAGGAGGAGGTAAGCTGGTTCCTCAGGGGTCTGCGGGTGAGAGGACATTTACAAAGAGACCCTGAAGCAGGAACCAGGTGCTGAAACTTGGCGAGCAGGAAAGAGGGAGACAGGAGATGATAAGGTCAGTGGCTAAATGAAGCCAAGGTTTGGGACTTAGACCAGGAGCAACAGAAAGTCTATAAAAGGTCTCCAATGAGAACATGTTTCGCTGTATTCCCGCGAGACAAAAACGATCTTGGTCCAGACACCATGGGAAGAAACCCTATTTAATTATTTTTGTTTTTCATTTCCTAACTTGAGTGGGGAAGCAGCATTGAGGAGCAGTGCTGAAATCAACTGGGTGTGTGTGTGTGTGTATGGAGTGTCTTGTTTCCAGAGCGAGGCAGATGCAGGGTTTCCTGAATCCTACCTATTTACAAACCTGCCATCCCTTCCAATGACTTACTTTCTTTTTTCAGCATTGGAAATCAAAGACTTTCCAGTCTATAGAGAAAATGAAAACAAAGAAAAAAGCCTAGTTTAAAAATGAGGAGAAGAGCTAAAAAGACACTTCTCTAAAGAGGAAATGCAAGTGGTCAACAGGCACATGAAAAAATGCTCCACATCATTAGCAATCAGGGAAATGCAAATCAAAACCAGGATGAGATACCACCTCACACCTGTAAGAATGGCCCACAACAAAAAAAAACAGGCAACAACAAGTGCTGGTGTGGATGTGGAGAGAAAGGAACACTCTTACATTGCTAGTGGGAATGTAAACTGCCCCAGCCACTAAGAAAAGCTTTATGGAGGACCCTCAAACTAATAAAAATGGAACTACCATTTAACCCAGCAATCGCTCTTCTGGGAATCTACTCAAAGGAGACCTCAATACTTATACAAAGGGACACCTGTACTCGGATGTTTACTGCAGCACTATTTATTATTGCAAGGACATGGAAACAACCCAAATGTTCCAAGATGAATGGATGAAAAAGATGTGGTATATATACACCATGGAATATTACTCATCAATAAAAAATGACAAACTTGATGAATTTGAGATAATATGGATGCTCCCAGAAGAAATCATATTAGCAGAGACAAATCAGATAGAAAAAGACAGAAACCAAATGGTTTCACTAATATACAGGACATAGGAAAAACAAGCAAAAGGCCAGGAAGGTAAGTCCAAACAAGCTAACAACCAAACTATACAACTGCGGGGGGGGGAGGGGGCAGGGAGAATGGGAGGGAGTGGTCAGGGAGGGGAGGTGGTGGGTGAACCCCAGGGAAAACAAAGATGTGAAATATATGCATAAATAAACTATTTTTTAAAAATAAAGAAAATGGAACGATTACTTAGGAAGCCTAAGATTGACAGCGTCCCTGGAAAGAGGAAGAAAGTGAACGTGTGAGGGTTTCTTCTTTCATCTTTGGAGTCTAGATAGAATTTCAAATTGGATGATGTAACTGATGTGTGTTCAGTGCTCAGGTGATTAAAATTGCAGGCCGGCGAGACACTACGAGGCAAGTCAATGCGAGGGAAGGATTTATCCACTAAAGGAGCCTAACAGGGAACTGCACGTGACTCGCTTTCATTTGCTGAGCTGGCAGTTGCTGGTACCCCACAGTCTGTGTCACCCTCCTTGCCGAAGGGCTGGGGAACCCGCCACCACTTGCTTGTAGAGTGGAGTTTCCTCTCCTGCAATTTGAGCTTTGTCTTCCTCATCACCGTCCCTCAGATTTCAGCTCATCCACTGAACAGCTGATGTCTGTGTTGCCGTTCCCTCAAGGGCCAGCACTCATCAAGCCCAGTAGCAAAGGGTGAAGCAGGACCTATTGCAAATTGGGAAACCCTGGCAGAGGCCTGACGGTGATCTTTGGCAGCAGGCACGTCCAAAACAGGTCCTACCACTTGATGGCACACAGCCTGGTCATGGCTTTCAGAATTCGGAGCCTGACACACCCTGCGTTTTCTGAGGAGGCAAATCTAGGCCTGGGCTTGGGAGAGGTGCTGGAGCTGTTGGCAGAGACCAGACCAGGGAGCCTCTGCTAGGAACTTCTCCCCGAGGTAAGAGCAGTAACACAAGAACAGGCAGGGCCATGACTATTTTTAAAGGAGCTGCAAGAAACAGCTGCCCTTTGAAAGCTCAAAATGTCTTAAGAACTTAACTGCTTTTTCAAAACATTTGGGATCTGCTAAAACCCGAAAGAGTTGTGCCAAGCATTCTTCCATTTCGTTGCTAAGCCCTGTGTGTTCAGGGGCATTTTTGGTGCAGATGTTCCTGATTCATTTATATTAACTTATCATAATGACATCTGGATGAGCCATAGGAGGTTCAAGAACTCATCTCACACCAGTTCTTTAGTTTTAATCCAGGAACTCCATCCCTTCGCCATCCCTCCCACCATCCTACCCCCACCTTCTCCCCTCTCCCCCTGCAACCCCACCCCCCAATAGGTCCATCCATTCCATCCAATCCAAAGTGCATGCTCAGAGCTCAGACTTTGGCAGGGCTCACCCATTTCTGTCTGCCTGGGGGGCTCCCCCACCAGATTCCCTTCAAAAACATTCTCTAGTGCCTTAAAAGCCACCACCAAGATGAAGGAAAGTTACTTGGGCACATCAATGATTTTCTCCTGAGTATCCTTTTACATACAAAGACTTAAAAACAAACACTGCTATCAGTCAAAAGCCCAGCCCCAGTCTGATTGAGGTTGCGCTGAAGTTACAGAGATTTTATCCGAAAGCTTTTCCGGTGCCAGCCTTTCTTGTCGACCTGGGCTACTTGGGTACAGAATTTTCAGCTGGGAGTTTTCATTAGCTAAGGCTATTGTTAGCAGGGTGGAGGTTCCCATCTCCCCACTTCCTTAACCCAGGTCCCCACTCTTCAGAGCCCCCAAAGGAGCTGAAAGGGCAGAAAGGTGCTTCGAAGGGTCTTTCTTTCTGCACCCACCCTGGCTCTCAGCACTGTGCCTGCTGGCAGTGGGCAATGGGGATGGGGCAGATCAGGACAGGCAGATGGCTGCCTCAGTCCCCTCAGTCACGGCTTCTGGGGGAGCCCCCTCAATGTCCATGCAGGAAGGTGGTGTAGCTCTCTCTGCAGCCTTATTCGAGGAAGCTAAAAGCCACTGGCCACAAAAATAAACGTAGGAAAAGCCTTGACCTTGTGCACACACATGAAAGAGCCTCACGGAGAAGCTGCCCCCATCTCCACACCCCTGCACACTCCCCAACCAGTCCGTCCCCTGCGCGCCCACTTCTTGCTGTTTCCTGTACTGCACAGAAGGTTGTTTTTCATTTTTATTCTTTGGGGTTAAAGTTTTGAACTTTTTACCACGTGCTTTCCCCCGGCCGGCTTCCCCTCCCAACACCACTATGTGATCGCCCCCCCCTCCTTTTTTTGTGATAAACACATTCTGCTGGAGAACCTTCGGGGAGTCCAAAAACTACATGAAAGCAAAGTACAAAATGTCCCCAACCTCACCCCTCCACCCGTTTGCACAGCTCCCGGGTCTTTTTCCTGCAAGAGTAAAAACGGTGGGGGGAGGGGTGGCTCTCATTTCCCCAGTGTTCTACAGCCAGCACCTCCCTAGGCCCTAGGTAGGAGTTCAGGTCGATTTCCACCTGGGAAAACTGTCTAACGTTCAGTTCCACCGTCACTGCTTTTCACCTGCTCACTGGCCATCTGATAGAGCCACCAGCACAGTCCCAGAGCCCTCGGCTGACTACCGTCTCATTTCCCCAGACCCTCCCCCCCTCGGGGGGTCCCCTGCCCACTTCCACAGGACCCTTGGGGTGGATCCTGGGGCCACTGAAGTTCCTTGGGTTCCTGACCTGCCATTCTGTCACTACACCAGCAACCTTCCCTGTTTGTGAGTCTCAGACTTACTGCTCTGTCTGTTTTGTGTTCCTCGAGCACCTAGGTGAGATTTTGCTAAAGCTTCCGGAACACACGTCAGGCCTCGGGGGGACCAACGCTCATGGTTCTCCACTGCGGACGTGAAGAATGGAGGTTAAGGCGTGAGTGGTGACAGTCACCATGCTAACCAACGGCGTGGTCCATCTCAGCTGGAAAACCAGGTCCCTGCAGGTGGATATGCACCCAGGATGCTCCCTCAGCTCCAGCCATTCTGGCCCCAGAAACACCAAGATGATGAGTCCGGAAAGGGCCGGTGCCATAGGAGCTGAGTCCTAGGACTAATCTGCTGAGCAACTGGTGACTTTGGACTTTCTCACCTGTGCATGGGTGTGTCCTCACCTGCTGGTCGATGTGGCCACCATGAGTCCATCCTCGCCTGTGCTGTGGGCGTGCCCTACTGTGGGTGTGGCTGTGGGCGTGCCCTACTGTGGGTGTGGGGTGAACCCAGCTCCCTTGCAGAGGTGTTTGGAAGACGAACTTGCTTATGGAAACTGCACCACACCTTTCTAAAGGTCCAATTCAGAGCAGCCGGTTTTCTACTGTTTTTACCAACAAAGAAAACGTCAGGAGTGTCCAATTCTAATGTAACACAGGTGACGGTAAAACAATTTTAAAAAACCAAGACATCACAAGGCCGGGCACGGTGGTTCGTGCCTGTAAGCTTCAGCCTATGAAGCAGCAGGGGCTAGGGATCATGGTTCGAGTCCTGCCTGGGGCCCGTAGCAAAACCTGTTCCAAAAAAACAGCTGGCATGAGTGGTCACCACTCATACAGGGCGCACACCTGTAATCCCAGCTGGGAAGTTGAGGCTGGGGATTGCTTGAATCTGTGGTACCCCAGGCAACGAGAGCCTGTGGTTCCATGGGCAAAAAATAGCGAGACCTAGTCTCAAAAAACAAACAAACAAACAAACAAAACCACCAAGACATCACAGAGGAGGCAAGGAAGCTGTCCTGGAAAGACAACTGGAGCTGTGACAGAAAGAGAAAGCGAAGAGGGACATTCCTGCCTCGGGAAAAGCATAGGGGAGGGAGGGGAACAGCACATCCTAGTGTTCCCACCAGAGCAACAATCCAGTATAGTCAGAGAATAAGGTGTTTCTTGGGAGAGCTACTGGCATGGCTACAGAAGGGGACTGAAAAGGAGCCTGAGACAAGGAGGTTGGGAATAGCTGTCACCGAGCCAGTAATTGGCATTGTCAACGTGGTCCTCCAGGTGGCCACCACCACCTTGGCTCTTCCCAGTGGTTTCCCACCTTTTTCAGACTCAAACATATCCAAAGAGAGCCAGAGACCTGGAGCAACATGTCCCTGAAGCCCCCTTTTTCCTCTGCTGGAGTAGGGTTTTGCAGCCTGCCTCTGACACCCTTGTAGCAGCAGACAGACTGGCCTCCATCTCACACCTGAAATAAAATCTGGGCATTCTGAGAGTCTCCATGGGCTACCATGTGAGAGGAAGGAAGCTTGCTTTCTGATTTTGGCCTTGGTTTTGTGGGATATGCCAATACAGTTATTTAGCAAGAAACCACAGAACAGAAATAAAACAATGAAATGCAAAGGTGAGCCCTTCCATGGTGCCAGCTGGGTGCCAGCCCTCCCTTAGCAGGGTCACCTGGTGATCCTAGCCACAGCTATCTGTCACCAGTGTCCCATGCTTCAGACAACTCCTCTAAACACAGGTTCCCTAAGGCTATAGAAGTTATCGAAGTAGCCGGGTGTGGTGGCGCGCACCTATTGTCCAAGTACTGGGAGGCAAGAGGCCTGGGATTGCTTGAGTTTGCGGGTTTGAGACTATCCTGGGCAACATAGCAAGACCTAGTCTCAAAAAAGCAGCTGGGAGCGGTGACAGGTGCCTGTAATCCCAGCTACCTGGGAGGCTGAGGCTGGGGATCACTTGAGTTCGTGGGATCAGGACTATCTCGGAAAACATAGCGAGACCTAGTCTCAAAAAAAAAAAAAAGAAAAAGAAGTTATAGAATTGTAGTTCTCATTTCTTTTCATGGAACACAATTTCCACAAATTGTTACATGACTAGATCTGAAAACCCTGATGCTTCAGAGAAAGTTAAATATGTGGACTTTCAAAGGTGGGCACAGTGGCACATGCCTTTAAGCTTCAGGCTATGAAGCAGTTGGGGCTAGGGATCACGGTTTGAGTCCTGCTTGGGGCAACATAGCAAGACCTAGTTCCAAGGAAATAGCTGGACGCAGTGGTGTGTGCCTGTAATCCCAGCTACCTGGGAAGCTGAGGCTGGGATTGCTTGAGTCCGTGGTACCCCGGGAAATGTGAGTCTGCAGTTCCATGGGCAAAAATAGTGAGACCTAAATCTCAAAAAAAAAAAAATAAAAAAAATGTGGACTTTCAGCCTTGATAAGGAACCAACCAGACCAAGTTCAACAACTCTGTCTGCTCATACAAGAACATGTGAATCAGGGAGAGCAGGGAAGTGGGGTCCAGAGAAGGAAAAATATTTGGGGTTCTCATAGCCCTAAATTCAGAATGGTAAATGGAGACCATAAACACAGATACACACACACACACACACACACACAGAGTTCCTGCTTTCCATGTTATATAACAGAACCTGTCATCTAAGTGGGTTCTAAACCTCTAGTCCTTGACACACAGTCTGAAATGGAGGCTGCTCTGGTTGAAATGCCAGTGTCATCTGCGTCCTTGTTCCTGAAGGTGAGGTTTGGTCTCCAGACCAACAGCATCAACACCGCTTTCTAGAAATTCAGACCCTCAGGTTCCACCCCCGGTCTGCAGGCTTCCTGTGAATTCAACCAGATTCCCCAAGAGATTTGCACGCGCATTCAAGTCTGAGAAGTGCTAATGGGCATTTAATTGAGAAAACGATGTTTGAACGTATTAAGATTTCACTAGACTCCCTAGTCCTGTGTGCACAAAGGAAAAACTGCTGGCAGAGGAGGAGCAGCCACTGGGAACAGATAAGTGCAGGGAAAACAGAAAGTGCAGTTGGAGTTTCCCAGAGCTGCCCTGGATGGGTGGGGTGGAGGGGTCCAAATTGCCCTAGGTAGGGTATCTATTTGGGGTGGCAGGAATGCTCTGGAGTTGAGAGGGTGGCGCAACTCCAAGAAGAGATTCAAGCCATTCAGACAGGTGGACTGCATGGGATGCGAATCCTATCTTAAGAAAGCTAAAGAAAAATTAGAATATTTAGGAGCCCCAGAAACACCAAATTGAAAACCTCTTATTACTGACAGCAAAGGGGTCAGCACCTGACCTTGAAGGGCGTCTGGAGGTTGTTCCGCTGTCCCCACCCCGGGAGCAGGAAGAGGCATGCCAGGGTTTCCATCAACAGCAAGACCCTGAAATGGATACGGGGTTCTTCAAGCATCAAAGGTTCAGAGGTGCCTTAGAACCAAGCCACCAGGGTCCAGACCTGGACGGCGTTATTTTCTCTAAGTCTTTTATTTTGAAATAACGGATTCAAAGGAAATGGCCAGATAGGTCCCATGGATGCTTCACTGTCTCCCCACAGTGAGCTTTTATATACTCGATCATCAAAGCAAAAGCCCAGCTTTAGTAGAACATGAGCACAGTTCCGTGCCACTTTATACAGGCGCGGATTCATGGAGCCACTTCTCCCTCAAGATACAAAGCCTTTCCAGCCCAAGGATGCACCAAAACACTCATTCAAAAGGACACCTGTCCTTGTATTTTTGTCTCCCTCCCCGCCACCCGCCCCTCTGCCTCCCTCTCTCATGGACTCGTATTTTTATGGCAGCACTATTTACAATAACCAGAATATGGAAACCACCCAAATGCCCCCAAGCAGAAGAATGGCTCCGAAAGTGGTGGTCTCTGTACACAATGGAATACTCAGCAACCAAAAAAGATAAAGTTGATGCATTTGTGATGCGATGGATAGACCTAGAAGGAATCATGTTAGCAGAAATAAGCCAGAAAGATAAATACTGGATGATCTCACCTAGATGGGAGATATAGGGAAAACAAACAAAAGGAGAAGAAAAATCTAAAACTGTCAGTAGAGTGAACGCATAGAGCAAAAGAGGAGGCGGGGGGGAGGCACAAGAGATATGATGGTTCACAAGTGATAAGGTGCTAGAACCTCAGGGTAGACAATGAAGTATATATGTATATATATGGTGTATATATGTTTATATATGTGCAATCAATTTAGAAAAATAAATAAAATAAAAATCAAACCTTACTACCAAGATGTCCCCATGTGATCCCCTACGTACTCCTGGCCTCTCCTTCCTGGCCCACGTGATCTAGACAGCCCACCATCCAACCGTGTCCTCCATGGAGCCAGGAAAGCTGCCCAGTCTCAAGGTCATTCTCCAGGAAGCTGGGCCGCCCTCGTCATCAGGGCTTGTACAGCTCCCTCCAGCCCCAGGTGCTTCCTCTCTAGTGTGAACAGCAGCTCAGCGCAGGTCACAGCCCAAGCACAGGCTGTCGCTGAGGCATGTGGGGGTGTCCACTGAGCAGTCTGGGTGACTGCCAGGCTGACCTTGCTCCTGCCAGCGCGAACCTCTGGGGAGTCTGAGGCTTCTAAATTTGAACCTGACTCTCCAGGTCACGTGGAAGCATGTCTGTCAAGGCAGGAGGTCAAGACATACCATATTTAATGTTTTCTTAGCTAAATAACTTTGAAATATTTTGACCCTCGGGGGTGTCTCCATTTATGCACTTGGCCTAAAATCTTGCAATTTCAGATTTTTTTTTAATCTTCCAAGTCTGTCAAAAATGAGTATTTGATGGCTAAGTATTAATTATTCAACGGCATCTCATTTTTTTTCATAACTTCATACATAATAAATACCCAGGGTTTATTTTTGCCCCAAAACAGTACACAAAGTTTGAGGTAAAGAAGCATCTTCAGCGAGTCTGCCTGCTCATGTGCCTTCTCTTTGCAAAGCACAGTGGTTATTTTTTTAAGGGTAAAATATAGAAAGTGAAGAACAATGAAAAAAAAAAAGACATTGAATATTTTATGACATTAATAAGGTCTAAGTTTCTCCCGAGCTACTTCCCTTCTTCGAAGGGCAGAAGAGCAAATCCCCTAGGGAAAAAAAAAAATAATGCAGGCTGTTGACGACTTTCATTCATTCATTTTTTTAATGACAGGAGCTGCTTAAACGGAACTTTGCAGAGGGGGAACAACTTAAGGAGTTTAACCACTAGCGATGCATCTTTTAAGGTTTTTTGATTCTTTTTTTTATTAAATACTTTATTTATATATATGTTACATCTTTGTATTCCCTGGGGGTCACCCCAATTCTTCTTAACTAATAGTTTGGTGACAGAATCCCAGAAGGGGAGATTTTAGCCTTGTCGTCACATGCAACCCACAATTTGAAGCATGAGAGGCAACCTTGCCTTCCTGCTCTCGCAGAACACTCTGCTGAGGGAATGAGTCTTCTTCCTTGTGAACTGTGAAGCTGAGAGCATGCTCACAACTTTCCTCTGCCCTCTTGTGAGCCTACAGCTGTCATCCGTGTCTGCTGCCAACTCAGTTGACTCCCGCTCAGATTATTTCCCAAATGGGCTCCCCACCCCTCGTGCTTTCCCGTATCATCTGGATTCCTTGTGGAAACGCTTCAGCTCTTCCTTTGTAGTGAGAATTAAGTTTCAGCGAAACAATTTGTACAGCACATGCTTCAAACTTTCAATCATCCTGGAAACTGGGGCGTTGGGGGAAATGATCTCAGATAAGACTGAATTTGTAAGTTGCCGTACAGCTGTGTTGTCCAATATGGCAGCCACATGTGGCAATTTACATTTAAATTTCATTAGATTAAGAAAAAAAATCCAGTCGGTGGGTGAGTCACATTTCAAGTTCTCAACAGCCACATGGGACTAATGGCTACCAATCTGAGCAGCACAGAGACAAGACATTTCCATCATCATGGAAAGTTCTATTCACTTTGTGCTGCGTTGGGGGTCTTCATGTTTTCTCCGGCGTTCCAGCACTTGTTCTGCTGTTGGGGGCCATGATTTCTGCCACTGTGTCATATTTTTGCAATTCAAATTATTTTTCTTTTTTTGAGACTAGGTCTTGCTATTTTTTCCCATGGAACCGCAGGCTCACATTGCCGGGGCTACCAAGGACTCAAGCAATCCCCAGCCTCAGCTTCCCAGGTAGCTGAGATTACAGGTGAGCACCATCACACCCAGCTATTTTTTGGGACTAGTTCTCACTACGTTGCCCTGAGCAGGACTCGAACTGCGATCCCTGGTCCCTGCTGCGGTTTCCTAGGCTGCCGCTTACAGGCACGTGCCATCGTGCCCGGCTCAAGTTATCTTTCAGAAAAGGAGTAGTGGTGATGCACTATCTCCACAGCTACACAGCTTTCTGAGTAAACTGAAAATCACAACGTTGAACACTTTGGAAGGGCGAGGAAGTTTTTGGCATATGAATTATAACTCCATTTTAAAAGTAAAGCTTAAATGGTCAAATACCAAGAAATACTTGTATGTTTTCACTTCATCAGCTATCACAGAGCAACAAAAATGAGCTTATTCAAATGCAAACCAGAGAAGAAATTCATTTCTAAAAGTAAACACAATAAACCACCTCTACCCTCAATGGCTCTCAAGTGCACTGGGGTCAAAGCCAAATGCATGGCAAGGTCAAGGTTAAATGTCTGACTTACACTGAACTTTCCAACCTCTCTGCCCACTTCCTCTCCTGGTTCCACTCACCCAAGTCTTCTTTTAATGCCTACTCTTCTACAGGCCAAGCAAGTTCAACCTCTGGCCTTTCCCCTGAGCACGCCTCTGCCTTGCTGGCTCTGCCCCATCTCTGGATGGTGTCTTCCCAGTCTCCACCCAGAAGGGTCTTCTCTGGCTGCTTTCTCCAGCTGTCACTCACAACGAGGCTCCATGACCGACCTGAGAGTGGACCCCCCCAGAAAGCCTGACCCCACATGATATGATACAGGGATATGATACATGACAGGATTCAGGGTTGTGAGTGACCAGGTAAAAATTCTATTGGTGCCAAAATACTCTGGTGGGTGGGGTTTATCTGAGAGAAAGACACGCTGGAAGAAGGGAGAGGTGCCAAAAGGCAAGTGAAAGGAAGGAGCAAGGATAGGAGAGAAAGGAAAAGAGAGGAAGGAGATGAGAATGGCGGACTGAGAGAGCGGGTCCACGTGGACTGCCAGGGGGAAGCCCTGGAGGTGGCAAGGAGCCACGGTGGCCAGCAGAAGAGTAGCTGGTGTGGAGAGTGTGGCACCGCAGCAAGGTGGCAGAGTGAGCTGGTCCCTGGAGACGGCCAGGGATTCGGAAAGCTGATTTGTGCATCAGCAATTGTGGAAGAAGTTTGAAGCACCTTGGAGAAGCGGAGCAGCCCAGAACACTGGAGGGAGAAAAAGCGAAGCTAAGACGCCAGAGAAAGACTGGACTTTGCAGAGTGCCTGCCTCAGTTTTGGAGGGGCAAAGAGCACCATCCTGGACTGTGTTTGGTACTTTTGGACTAAATGGTGACTGGGGTAAGATAGCTGGTCACTTGTGACTATGAGGACGTTTCGCTTTCCTGGTTAATCAAACCCTGGTGTTGAACTGCATTTGAATGGCAACTGCTATGCGCGGATGAGAAGGATCTGGTTAAAAAAAAAAAAAAAAGCCGGGCAGCAGACTGCATTTTAAAAGTTTTTTTTTTCCTTTGGCTTGCTAGTTAGGGGGTTCTGCCCCCTTTTGACCCAATTTCAGACACACACTCTGGACAGAAGGGACCCTAGAACCACTGGGGTCCTTGATGACCACCGAGGGAAACACACGCCTGGATCCTCCTCCCTCCTGGAGTGATTTCCTGGGTCGTGAGGCCCAAATTGGCATATTTTTTTTAAAAGCGTGACTGTCTCGCCCTCATTTTCAGAAGAGGCAACGGACACTCAGCCTTGCCTGCGTTACTAGCAAACCAAGCAAAATGTCCTGTCAAATCTAAGAAGCTCAAGTCTCCAGGAACAGATCTCTAGCTCCCCTCCCAGTCTATGTTGGAGACCTCTGGGGTTCACAGTAAGGAGAAACCAACTCTGGGACACATGCACAGACAGGGGCTGGCCTAACACCCACATCAGAGCTAATCAGGGAGAGGCGTGCTAGCTCCAACTCGCTCCTGTGCCCCCAGGTTGGAGAGAGCTGTCACCCATTTCACCTTGGCTGCTTGGCTCTAGAACCCGACCCCAGAGACAGGAAGGTAGCCTGGAAACCAGCATCGATCCATGGCGTCTACAGGGTGGGTTTTCTCTCTTTCAGAAAGGCAAAAACCTCCTCTCTTTCTCAATTGAACTTATTGCCAGATTCAAGAGAAAGTGTCCTGATTTGCTTAAAAAAAAAAAAAAAAAGACAAAGTAGAAAAGCTTTCATTTCTGGAGGTTCTAAAGGGACCGCATTACAGAAAACAGTGAAGCGCGATGCAAAGAAAATGACAAAATGCACGTACACTTGGAAACTAGGTCTCCTGGCACCTTTCCACAAGAGGCAGGTAGCACATGGTTAGAAGCTGGGACTTCCATCCTTGCTCTTGCACCACGAGCCGTGTGGCCTCAGTTCTGTGCTGTTTCCTTAACTGCAGGAAATACCCACCGCAGAAAGCTGTACCCTCAGCACGAGTGAGGCAAAGCATTTGTACAGGGCCTGGAGCCCAGGGGAGCTGCAGATGACGTCGCAAGGGTGACTGCCTCTCCACTGGATACTAACCAGCAACCCCGGGCAGCTGCTCCCAGCTGGCCCTGCCCTTTGCTCTGGGAACCGAGAGCGCAGCTTTAAGTCTAGGTATCATTTTCCTTCCATCCCTTTCATTCATTTAAGATCATTTGCTCGTTAGCGTGCAAGCTGACTGTAGATCTGAGGCAGCGCAGGGGAGGAGGTGGAAGTGGGCTCAAAATAGGGGAGGGGAACGCACAAGGACTACGGTGATGGATCATGGGGGCAATGGCGGTGGGAGAACCTTGGGGATGACAGCGGAGGAGAGGAATCAAATACTGCACATGCAGAAATGAAAGACGATGTAAGAAAATAAACTGCAATAAAAAATATGCCATGATGAAGAAAATATTTTGGTCTGTATCCTCTATTGTTTTCAGTCCTTGCAACGCCATCAATCGAAAAGGAGGTACATGTTGCTAAATGACTCGTGGGTGAAGGGGCTCTCTTTCCTTCTGGCTAGAGGGGAAGGGGCAGCTGGAGGAGATGGTATTTCCCCTCTAGCCAAGGGCTCAGCCTGGCAGCCAGGACCCAGACATGCATCTGTAAGTCACACGCAGGGACCTCAAAGGGTTTAGACATTTGGGTTCACTGCATGCAAGATTTGTACACTCTCATTAATAGACTAGATAAACAGCTGGAGGGTATCCGGCGAGGTCACCGGTGTTTTCTAAGCATTCATATGACTTTCAAAGTGTTTGCTGCCAGTGAGGTGAAGAGTAGATTGCACTTTTCCTTTTTTTTAGGTCTCATGAGGAAAATACGCTAATCGTCTCATAGGACATTTTCTTCCTTCAAAATAGCCCACGGAAGATTGATTTCATAGCTGCTCTGAACACTGCTCCTGGCATGTTTTTTTAGTGGAGAGTTTTGCTAAGATTCAGAGTCCAACTCCCCAAGCCCCTTCTATCTTTTCTCTTTGATATGCATTTTATTCATTTGCTACTTTTTACTGAGGTGAAGAACCTGGGGTAGGGTTAGGATTCCAATTACTAAGAATGCCTTTGGTCAAAATACATTGGTTGTGTTATGTAGCAAACAGGCAAAGGAGGCATATTACAAATCAACATAGAGTAAACTTTAGATGGTTAAAAAAAATAAACCTTACTCATCCAGATTGCTGAGTGAAGAAACACTTTCACCAGTGGTAGAGTCCTGGGGTATTTGGGGAGAGCCAAGAGAAAGTAAGGTTCCGCTCCCTTTTGTCTTCCAGCTCTAATGTGACCAGGTTTGGCATGGCCCCTCCACAACACTCACCCCCACCTCCAGGGGTGGGGCTGGGGCAGATGGGAGAGATGTGGAATCAGATGCAGAACTCCTTCCTGGTTCCTGGGAGGAGGTCTGCCAGGGAGTATTGCCTGCCACACCTTTAGTAGACTAGCCATGAGTAAGCAGTTTGCTTTTCCTATGAATCATTAAGGATCTTGACTGACACTGAACTCTTCCGGCTTTGCATTGGGAATCTGTGCAGTGACTTGCAGAGAACAAAGGTTTTTAACCTTAGCTGCG
>PVHY01008795.1:46603-59799 GCA_004024945.1 Uropsilus gracilis | reverse complement strand
CTTCCTTCCTTCCTTCCTTCCTTCCTTCCTTTCTTTCTTTCTTTCTTTCTTTCTTTCTTTCTTTCTTTCTTTCTTTCTTTCTTTCTTTCCTTTTTGAGACTAGGTCTCCCTATTTTTTTGCCCATGGAACTGCAAGCTTATGTTGCCCGGGAAACCACAGACTCAAGTAATCTCCAACCTCAGCTTCCCAGGTAGCTGGGATTACAGGCACGCACCACTATGCCCAACTATTTTTTGGGGTCAGGTCTCGCTGTATTGTCCTGACCGGGACTCGAACTGCGATCTCCGGCCCCAGCTGCTTCATAGGCTGACGCTTACAGGCATAAGCCACCATGCCCTACTCTACATAGTTCTATTTTCTTGCTCTGGTTTTATCTGTTATAATAATTGTTATTTTCTGTAATCAATTAGAAGCAAAATGAGGAAAATAAAATGTGTTTTATATACCACCGAATCCTCAGAACCAGGCAAAGTATGGTGATATATAAATATTCCGTGAGTGAATGAACAACTACATGAATATATAAAAAAATACTGATACTACTGTTACTCTGCTCCCTCTGGGAGACATTTGATAATATGAAATATTATACAAAATTATATATACACTTATGTTATATTGCCTGAACATTTAAGAACATTTAATGAACATTTAAGAAAATCAAAGTAGCACAACATTACTTATATAAATTGTGAGACATATCTCACCCTTTCATTAAAATTCACATCACATTTAAATCACATCATAGAAATGGTGATCAAAAATGCACTTGAGATATATATATGTATATATATATATGACAATATTAAGCTAATTACCTTGTTGTAGTGATGAGTTTGATGACTTTCTTAAATAGGTATTTAGAACAGGAAGATGGGGTGATTTGTTAATGTAGATTGGTGCTAGAATAAGGGAATGAATACACTTTCAGTTCAAAGTTGGATTCAAAATTAGCATTTCATAAATTTTCAATCTTGGGCTTTTAAAAGAAGGCTGTTACAAATATTATGAAATGTCTAATCTGTGAACTCAAAATTTTCTCTCTCCAAGTCTCTTTGGATTTTTAAAAATTGAGAACATCAAAGGGGTCTTTGTTTACCTTTGTTATAATGTCTGTCAATACTTATGATTTAAAAAATGCTGATGTTTAAGACACAAAAATATATTAACACATTACACTAGTGATAAGAAGGATGATACCATCATGACACAGACCCGCTAGAATACTCCACTATACACTGATGAGAATGAAAAAGGCAGATAATATCTTAGTATTATAATATCTTTTTCATATAAGGAGCATCTGCAAGAATGTTGGGGTCCCACAGGGACTCCCACTTCACATATTTCATTAAGTTTATATAAAAAAAGTACCTTCATTGGAAAAATAAAAAAAAATGGTTTATATAGAAATGTAAGAAAAAACTAGAGGAAAAATAATATATTTATTAAAAAAGAAGACAAAGTTTTTCAAGTAAAATTATCTTCATAAAATATGGAATAGGAAAAATTACAAAGATAGAACACACTCTAGTAGAGACCAAAGACATTGTTAAAGTCTAAATTATATTTTGACAGGAATAAAATGGAGACTCATAATAAAATTTCCTTTAAGTTAATGTAATCACTTACCTTTAAAATGCCATTTTCAATTAATAGTTAAATAAAAAAAATCATCCTCCAAAGTTGAATTTTGATTCATATAGAGCAGAAATCCAGAGGATCTGGAAGTCTGAAATTTTAGGAGATGTTATTTTCTTGATTTAAATACACATTCTGAAATTCTAGATAGGGATCTCCAAGATAACAAACACAACTGAAATCTGTGGAGGCAGAAAGAAAATATATGTTGGAACTGAATGTTCAAATGTTGGCTTTCACATTATTAATTTTATTATAATTCTTCTTGAAATGACTCATCTCTGACCCGTCTGATTGTATCAAGTTTAATATTTAATTCCTTTGGTATCCTCTTGGTGTTGTGTCATAGTTTCTACATATTAGGGAGCTTCATTAGAAAGTATTTTTGGAAGGCAAGAATAGCTAGATCATTAATCTTTCATTGTACTTAAATTTTGTTAAAGGTAAAGAGAAATAGAAAATTTTTCTAAAGATGTTCTTATTCTTTGCTAATTTGATTAGGTAGCTTTTGAAGGTGAGAGATTACTGGCTAGCAAAGGAAATCTCATCATTCTGTATCAACACTCTCATTTGGACTTAACAAAGATTACCTCTTGTTCTCTGCTTGCTTTTTGCCTTTGAGTGATTGTATTTTAACTGGTCTTAATCTTTTCAAAATTTGTAGACATCTTCAGTAAAAATCTTCGACAACTGAACTTGGTAATTTTATAGATGCAATGAATGTGAAACCTAGTTAAATTACTTCTCTCAGTTATTTATTCCTATATATTAATAAAAGTTATTTTTGTTTGATAAGCACTTGTTTGTTGTCGGTTGGTTTTATTCCTTCAACAATGCCTCTGAATACATCTGTTCTTCACTTCCTCCCTTTTTTTTTTCCTTGTGAAACATTCATACATACAAACACAGATTCTTCTCCTTTTGTTATTTGTATTAGTAGTATAATGACCCCAATATTATAGATGTATCTAGAGGAATAAGCCAACCTTGTGACACTAAGCACTCCCTTCCCCACGGTCTCTGGATGCTTTCTCCAGATGTTCGTATCTGTCATGAGCAGCTCTACCCAGAGAAGGCACACTTCCCTTGTCTAAGAGCAGAGCCACAAGTAGGTCTCTCCAGCACTGGTCTCTTGAGCCTCATCTTACTGAGACTCCTATAAAGTCAATTAAATTGTATGTTTATCTTGTTGAAAGTAGACCCCGACCTCCTGATAAAATCTCTGTGATCACATGTAACATCAACTTGAGTCACAAGTGAAACTGTCTTCTTTAGTGGGAGTGAGTCAGCACTTTTGCTGAAACATTCTTTTAAAACCTCAACATTGTGACCTCTGTCTTCGACCTTGCAGGTAAGGGGGACGCAGGGGCAGGCCGGGACCCTGGGACCCGCCTGGGGCGTGCAACAACAGGGGGGTGTTAAAGCCCTGCAAGGTGGCCGCCATCACCGGGCGACTGCCGCTAACCCCCACAGCACTAGGCCCTTCCTGCTGACGTCCCAGCAGTAGGTGGGGCCTAGGAAATGGTCTGAGAAGCTCGACCAGCTTTGCAAGTGGGATCTGCGCCTGCCCTCATTGGCAGGTGCTGGCAACTGCTGGCGAACCTAGGCCAGCGGCTGTACCCACTCAGAACCATACAGCACCCGCTGGGCCCCTCTGTGGTCGACCTGGCAGGTAAGGGGGACGCAGGCACCAGCCGGGACCCCGGGACCTGACCAGAGCACAGGCAAGACTGGATCCATCCTTGATCCAGAAATAGCAGGGTGGGGAGGAGGGAGGATGACACCCTTGCTGTTTCACCCTCACTACACTTAGCTCACAGGAGGACTAATAGCCTAAACGTGCACACAGCAACATAGAGCGGATGAGGGGCTAGAAAAAAGCCTGCGAAAACACGTGTGTGGGATTCAGAACAAGGATCATTCAGAAAGATAGTAGATGCTTGAATGGAGAAACAATTGTAAAGACCTATCAGACCTTCATCTATGGCTTCACTGGAAGCTGATGAATCAAAACCCCATGTGGAACTTGCCACCCAAAGAAACATGGCTCCCCCTCCCTACCCCCCCAAGCCTTGGGAAAGGAGGCCTGCAGAGTCAGGGCATTGACTCCACAGCAAATTTGCAAATGGACAGAGAGGAGATGACCTGCAAGGTTCATCAGTGAATGCCTGCCCTCATCGAGAAACCTCACTGATGATGGCTGGGGGAAAGGATCCCCAAAGCCAGAGGTCAGAGAAATGAGGTGCAGAGATAGTGGAATGGCAAGGAGATCGTACTGGAGCCAGCAACTAGAAGGCACCGATAAACCCCAAATGAACATGGACTGGCTGCCCAAAACAAAACTAAGGACTACAAGCCATCAAGCACAATGTGCCAGGGGCCTGGAACACAGTCCCTCACCCGACAAATGGGCACAACCACGGAAAAAGAGACCAAAGGATCAATGAACCCAACATAAACCAAAAGAACAATGAGAGTGGAGACTGAATGAACACAAGGGGGTAGGGAGTGGAGGAGGGAAGGCATGCCAATAATCATTTACCTTACTTACTTATGTAAGAATTTATAAGAATTTAGAAATAAAATTTAAAAAAATTAAAAAAAATACCTCAACATTGTTTAGAATTTTAGAAATTATTCATAAATTTTCATTTCAGTTTACTGTCTCCTTTCACTGTCTATCTTAAAACTTTGCAAACTTTGTAATTTACTTGCAGTATTTTTATTTTTTCAATAAAGCTTCAAAAATACTCATTGAGTTATGGTTAAACTTGCAAAAACTCCTAGGAAATAATCACCTAAGTCTCAAAGAATTTTTTTCCCTTTTAACTAGAAATAAGAATGTTCAAAAAGAAAACACTTGTTCTTTGTAGACATAAAAACATGCGTTCTTTTTCTTCAAATCAGAAATTTATTATTAAAGGCAACTGAAAGATAGAAATTATTAACAATGTACTTTGTTTTAACATTCTAATTATGCTTGTTGTTATGTGATCTACAGAAGTATTTCATCCTTGTAGAATGTTAATGATGATATTTAATTTAATAATGCTGAAGATAAAGTAGAACAGCATTTCATACAGCATAATTTGAAAGATTTCAACCATTTAAGTAAATTTGAAGAAAAATATGGATTTAACATTTAAAATGTTTGAGAAGGTAAAATACTTTCAGAAAAAGACTAACATCAGAACATAAATATACCCAACACTGGAGAAAATAAATTGATACATATGTGTCTATGTATGTATGGTGTTTTAGAAAAAAATATATTGCCCAATAATCAACAGTTTATTCAAAACTATTTCATCATTTTATGAATAATGCATATTCATGGGAAGAATTAAGTAGCTTTGTCATGTGACTAATAACCTTTTTATAAGGTCACTCAGTTATAAACCATTGAAGTTTTATCTATATCTATATCTATAGTTATATATGTTTGGTTCATTCTATTTCAAGTAACTTTTTCTTAAGCACATCAAAATACTGTCTTATAAAATATATATGTTTCTGATTTAATGTGTTTGTTTATCTCCTGTTTGGCTAAAAAAAATCAGGGAATATTTTGCACAGAATATTTACCATATTTTTTATGTTTCTTATACAAATGAATTTAAATATAGGTTTTATATTATATGTTCCTTAATTCAAGTCTCAATCAGTACGAAGTATAGGAAGTCTAAGTGATTTAGGGAAGAAGATAAGTGAAAAGAATATTTCTTGAAATGATAGGCATATATGATAAATGACAAATAATAAAATAATACTACCATAATTTGTTACCTAGAATTAAATTCTGTCTTTAACTTTTTAATTTTTCTGATAGAATAATCTTATCTGAATTCTATTCCCTCAATTACAATTATGCCTTGAATTAAGTTTATATATATTTTTTGTACAAACAGCTAGAATACCCAATTCAAGGTAGCTTTAACAATGAAGACATTTAGTTGTTTAAGTAAAGGGAAGTTTAAGATCATGGTGGACTTAAAGATAGATGTTTATGCATGTAAAATTCCCACTGACTCCTTAAGAAAGGTTCACATATCATACTTCTCTAAAACCTATTATTCCCAAGGTTAGCTTTCATCTGAGATTTACTCTTCTCTTGATTCTAGTATTATGGCCAGTAGTAGTTTAAGTGACACATCTCATTCATGTTTAGTCACTAAGTTTCCTATATTTTCAAGAGAAGATAAAGCTTTCCCATGTGTATAATGAGAGTTTCTTAGAAAGTTACTGTCTAGTAACTGATCACCCTTCTTTGGAGAAAATCCCACAAAGACCCGAAGGTGATCAGAAAAAAACAAAGTTGGAATTCAGTTGGGAAGAACACTTCAAAGTATCATTTCAATATTTCCCCACATTCATGACCAATTTTCTGCCCAATAGCTGACTGTCAGAGCTTAGTAACACACCAAACTAAAGTCCTTCATTGTAATCGCCATCTTTCTGCTTCTACTTGTTTTAGAAAGAGAACTCACCTTCATTTCTAAAGCACCTGAGGATAAAGCTTAGTTTACACATATACTCAAGTAGTTTATATTTGTTTATGGGCACAGTTGTCAAGTTTTTGACATATGATTTCTTTAATTTCCAGTGCATTCTGATCCATAGTTATTCTTATTGTATGGGGGTAAAGGAAACTTCAAATTGTTTTAGAAAAAAATTCAGAATCAGTGACCTCCCCTTTTTCTCCTGCACAGAGTTTTAAATAGAATAAAATACGTTTACTAAAAGTTAGCAAGAGAAATTCTGATACATCAATACATACATACATACATACATACATACATACATACATACATACATAAATACATGAGCATACAAAATAAAAAAATGTGTTCTTCAGTTCTTTTTTTAATTATATATACTCCAGCACCACAATTTCCCTTTAACAAAGTTAGAAAAAGTATAGGATTTTAGTGTGATACTTGTTTCTCGATTAGCAGATCATAAAATATTATTAAATAGATTTGAGTTAATCTTTTTTATCATTAGTGTTTTTGTATAAAATTAATGGTAAAAGTTGGACTCATGATAAACAACTGAATATCAGGCTTTTTTTTTTTACATAATTAACCATTTATATAATGACTATTTCTAGTAGCTTATCAATAACAGTATAATTCATGATTATAAGAGTGATTGTGCATTGCTCTCATTAACTCACTAGATAAATGTTAAGAAATACTTCATAAGTAAAGTGCAAAAATGTGTTTTTTTATCTCAGATGTCTAGGAAATAATGTCATGGACAATTGTGGTGTGTAGTATACAAAACATTCTGTTGATGCAGTATTGATTTAAGAAAAGACTGAATAACACAAATATAATTCATTTAGAAAGGTTCACTAGACAATTTGCTAGTATAGTAAAAGGTGATAAAGTATAAGCAAATTGTTGCATTTTGATTTTACCAGAAAGCAATCAACAGACAAGTATCAGACATAAATTTTGTGACTTGGTTCCTCTAATCTGTGTCATTTCTAAGAGAACATTGAATTTTGTCATTAAAAAGTATTCTTCTTGTAATACTTTTTACTTCTATTATTCTAAAAAATGTGCTTAGTTCACCTTAAAAATCGAGCTTTACATGATATGTGTTAATTCATTCCAGTTAACTTAATACTAATACTATTACAAATAAATCAGGAGAAAAAATATAATTTATATAGTGTATTATGAGGCAGTTTTTTGGTACTTTACTAATATTTCTAAAATACTGATTTTTCCCCCTAGAAATTTAAAGATTTATGCCAAATGAAAACTTTTTGAAATATGAAACTTATTTCAAAATAAAGAAATAAATGTTTATTTTTTGGGGGATCTTTACGGATTGATTAGTCTACAGATGGTAATTCAGTGGTAAAATTTATAGTCAGTATTAATTGTATAGATGAAAGAAAAAGAAGTTACAAATGAAAATAAATGCTATTTTATGATTACAATGAATCTCCCAGAGTAATCAAAGGAAATGCATGACAAATATGAATTATTTATATAAATATAATTATAATTAATTTTTAAACCTGCAGAAGTAAATGTTTAAGAAAATAGATAATTTTAAACAAAACTGAGAACTAGTTAAATAATTGACTACTTTTGTCTTGAAGAGAAGTAACAATTTTTTTGAAAGGATCCACAGCGTTTCTATTGCAATTTTTCCTTTAATAAAAAAATGGAAATAGATTATCAGGGAAAATTCCTTTAATAGTCACCTATATGTGAAGAAAGTGATTCCTGTAACAAATCATGTTTCTTCTTTGGTTAAAAGCATTTGTTGCTGTCAGGTTATAATATCAGAATTGTTTAGGATTTACTCTGTGTATAGTATTTCAAACCCTCTCTCTCCTTTTTTTTTTTTTTTTTTTTTATAATGGGTACCAGTTATTTTGGAATAACTAAGAAAATAGTCATTCTTTCTGTTCAGAACCAGTTTTATTATGATTCATATTCTCTGTATGTATGTCAGTTTCTAGGATGATTATCTTATTTCATTGGATAAGATTGTCAACAAAAAGCCAATCAAGCATTGACTTATGACAGTGTTATGACAATCTTGAGATTGGATGGGTCCAGTCCTACATTTTGTTCTCCTTCGATATTTGGTTTACTACCTGCCCTCTGCTTTTTGACATAAATATCAGAAACGTTTACATCGCAAAGAACCTGTTATATTACATAAAACTTTTAATAGGAGTTGACAAAGTAACGAGTTCATGTATTTGTGTCTTTTCTTCAAAGACATGGTTTAATTTGTCATTTTCCTAAGACTTTTACAACATTTTAAAAACACATTCTTTTCTGAAACTTTTGGAAAAAAAGTGCTTTTAAATGTACTTAAATTAACTTCTAGAAACTTGTAGAATGTGTTGCTGTTTCAAATATTTTTGATTAAGTATCTAATTCACTGTGTTGTTGCATTTAAATGTAACTGACCCTTGTATATTGATGACCTTGTGACCGCTCTGATTTTTAATAACACTACAGTCTCCAAGAATGTAATTTTTGCTTGTAATTCTTAAAATATCACCAACTTATTACATTGTCTAAGTCACCACAAAAAGAACCTGAAGCAATGGTAATGAGATTATTTTCCTTGTTTTGATTTCAGTACATTTTCCCTTTCTTTTTAAAATAATACTTTTTACTGTTAAATTTTTCTATTTTCAATTTGCTCAAATTTTTAGCAAATAAGTATATAGATTTTGTATGCAAAATTTCATCTATATATGTTTGCACCTGGCTTGGATTTGAAATTGTCTCTGCAACTTAAATTTTCATGGTTCATTTTCTGCTTTTTTTTTTTCAACATTTTAAAAGGACAGGTTTATTAAAAGAAGGAGAAGTAAAAATGTAAAGCACCTGCATATTTAGAAGTGGGCGAGAGTGAGGTCCTTTTCTTATTCTCATACTAAACTTTTACTTAACTTCATTAAGCTAGATGTGAATTTCCTTTTCTAATACCTGAAAATGTTTCTGTGTACTTACTGTACATATTTGTGTCAACCTATCAAACTATGTATTGTAAAACACCCTAAAATAACAACAAAAGATGTCACTTAAGGGACCAATTGGAAATTAGAATATTTTGGTAGAAAAGTTACTAAATTGCCAGGATATTTAGTTTTAACTTGTCACTTAATCTGTGTTAACCTAGAAAAATCATTTCTCTTCTGTATCAATGTTTTACTGATAAAATTAGGTGGTACCCACTATGAATTTGTAATCTCTAATAGATCTAGTTTTAGTTAGGATGCATAGGTTTAAGTATGTATTTAAACACTAAACATTGTGGGTTACTGGGTAAACCTTTAAGTTCCTTGAACCTCTCTTTATTCACCAAAACACCAGAAAAACAAAGTTGTTCTGCTATAACAAACACATGTAGGATTGCTAGGTAAAGAGTTTTCTTCCTTTTGTATTTTGAGAAAAAAAAAAAAAACTCTTTTAATAAAACAAATGTTCAAAAGAATAATATCCCTTATATGGGTATCCCTTGTATGTAGAATATAGAGAAATGAAACTAAGTCTCAGATAACTATAAGTTTATAACTCACCCTTGAAAATTTCTCTGAAGCATCCAGAAGGGAGAAAGGCTAGAGAGTTTTCAAAGAGGAGCACAATGGAAAATGGTTTTGTATCATGGTGCATTGGTTTTGGGTCCACTGCTATTAAGGGGCATGAGCCTATGCTTCCAAGATATTAATAGTAATGTAAGTCACTGCGGCCACAATTAAGAAAATAAACAATTGAATATATCACATGTAAATCATATTAATTGAATATCTAAGTGACCTGTCATAGTTTAGGTTTATGACTTGGATTTTGAATCATGATTAGAAAGGCCTTTCCTAACCTATATCATAAAGAAACTTCCATGTTAAAAGTAAAAGATTACATTTAAATAAGAAAACACTGTAATACACATGCACTTTATCAAATTCTGAGGCATGTATTGAGAAATGTCTGAAGTACAACTTTTGACGTATTAGACAGACTGGGTAGAGGTCTGAGGATTTCGACCTGGTACCTAATAGATAGAGAAGTAGTCAGTGTTCTCATTATTATCAGACCAACTCATCCTTTCACCTGTTTCTTTTTTCTGCTTACAGGTATTAAATATTTGAAAATAAAATCTAGATCAAAGCCTAAGTTTTACTATTAGTGGCAATGCATGTTACTTTGCCCTCAACTCTTTATATAGATCCACTTCATTTGATTCTCTCCTCAAAATGTGAAGCATCCAAATATACTCCCTATATTTTTATTTAAGAAACTGAGGCTTATATAAGGTAATTTGTTCAGTTATAGAAGTTAGAGATTAATTATCTTCATCAAAACATATCTCTAACTGCAGTTTATTCTGTGTACATAGGATACTCATTGATTATTTTAAGCACATCATTATTGTAATTCTTTTAAAAAACACTCATTTGTAAGAAGTCAAGTGTGGATATTCATGTGGCATTCTATAGTAAGACTAGTTAATGATTAGTAACACAGCACAAACTAGGACACCACTTATAGTTTTTTATAAGCTAGGCTTTAAATAATATCTTTATTTTTAAATGATTTATAGATCATCACCAATATCTTAGTTAATCACAATAAACATTAAAGATACTCTGAAGTTAAATTATATTTAATTTTTAACAAGTCATGCAACCCTTTCCTTCTTTACTGCTTTATAATATTTAAGGAATACTATAGACTATATAAGGCCTTAAAAACAGGCTAGACATCTATCCACCTCTAAAAAGGTAATTTGATGAGAAAAATACATTTCCAAGAGAAATGACAATGTGGTACTCTCGTAAACATTTCCTTCTTTTTAAAGCTTTTCATCCCCTTGATGCATTTACAAGAAAATAAAACTCATGACTGGGATTTTTCTTTGCTTGACAGCTCCAGTAATCTTTGAATGAATTGTGCAAATTTAGAAGGGATTCGTTGTTTCAATGCTAAGACCTCATCTTTTATTTTTTTTGTTATGATTTTGACAAGTTCCATTTTTATTTGTAAGATTAGTAAAAACAGAGTATGTACAGATGGAAGTTGGATGACTAACTTTTTATGTCAATTCTTATTATTATTACAGACTCTGGGGGCAAAATTGTGGAGAAAAACTGAATGGCCCTTTTGCATTGTATATTCATCAGCATCCATTAGATTTAGACTATAATAGTGGTCAAGGCAATTTGGGAATAAAGTAGCAATTTAAAAACTTCTGAAAAAGAATTGGTGATGTGTTGTTAATTTTCAGTGAAATATCAGTGCTATTATAAATTCTCTTCCTTGTGCAATGAAACCAAATAATATGTCTCATTAACATATTATAATTATTACAACTTGAAAACCCTCTTTCTAATATCCCAACTATCACACTACTATTTGAGACAATATTTTAAAAGTAAGATGTTTTCCCTATGCTTAAAACATTGGTTAATTCTGCAGTTTTATGTATATAAAAACATAAATACTCTTTATTTACTCACCTAAGTTTTTAAGTACTTTATTTTACTATCTGTCACATCATATCAGTAATTCCTTAGTCTAATTACTCCTTTCAAGCTGTCTTGAGAATTATCAGCTTTGATTCTTTTCTATGTAGTTTACAAATAGTTTCCAAAAGAGGAAAAACAGAGATTTTAACAATATTATACATTTTCCACCTCATTTCCAGCAATCAGGTTCTATTATATAATTTTCACTTTTCATCTGATCTTTCAAAATTGTTTCAGGTTTGAGACATAATTGCTGTTAACCAGCAGTTGGACATAAGGAATTATACAAAAGGAAAACTTACTCATGCTTCACAAAATTGAGTGACATAGATTTACAGATGAAATGGACACTAAGCAAGCAAAAGGTGTAGGTTTTATTTTAAAAAGCATCTATATTGGGGAAATATGGTTTATATTATTTGTATTTTGGAAATATAGGATCCCCTGTGCTGTTACTATAGCTCTACTGTGAACAAAGCACTCATAGTTCACAACCATAGTCCATTTTGCTCCTTTCCCATTTTGTACTTTGCCTCTCTTGTGAATTCTCTTTAGTGTTTCAGTTCTATAGTCTGGTTTTTAGATTTAGTTTTTGGGGTTTATGTTTATCTGACCATTTATATGATGTTTCTGTAATCCATATATTAGTGACAATCTCTGGTACTTATCTTTCTCCTTCAGAATTATTTAACTATGCAGGCATTTTTACAGATTCAGTACAATATTTATTAAAATTTCAATGACTTTTTAAAGAAGTAGAAGTAACTTTACTAAAATTCATGGAATCACAAAAGATCCAAGATAAGCAAAGAAATTCAGATAAAAAAGAGGGGAAATGCCAGTATTATACTATTAAGCCACCTCAAACTACATTACAAACTGTCATAATAAAAACAGCATGTAACTGGAATAAAAATAGATACACAAACAAGTGGAATAGAATTGAAACCTCAGAAATTAACACATATCTATATGGAGTGATGATAAACAATAAAGGAGCCAAGAACATACACTGGAGGAAAGATAGCCTCTTCAAGAAATGGTACTGGGAAATGAACAACTATATACCAAAAAATGAAGTTAGGTCAATAGTTAAAATCTTATACAAAATCAACTCAAAATGGAAAATAATATTGAGTGTAAGAAATCAAGCCATAAAATACATGTAAAAAAATATGCAAAGACTTTAAACATAAGCTTCATTGATGTGTATGTAGATACATTTTGACAAGGAAAACAAAAGAGTATAAACAAATGATAACACATAGAACTAAAAAGTTGTTGAACAGCAGAAGAAACTGTAACTAAAACAAAAAGATCCAGACTGAATGAGAAAAAAAAATGCATATCTAACAAGGGGCTAATTTCAAAGATATATGGTTTTACACACTTAAATATACGTGTGTGTGAACAGAGCACTAGCATTTTAGTAAGCATTTTCCTGATCTGGAAGTTGATCACTAAACTAAAGCAAAACATGAAACACATGCATATATTTTTACTCAATTATTTGTGCTGTGTGAACAGTTTTTAAGCTATTTC